>JASSUY010010331.1:10885-34596 GCA_032466535.1 Forpus xanthops
ATCTTATCCTATAAAAGTCCTTAAGAAATAGGCCACTGCCTGGTTCCTCTGAAACTTAACATAAGGCAAGCTTATGATACATGTTTGCAATAGCAAGTATAGCCAAGGCTAATTTAAATTTGATTTAATGAATAAAGATTGCTGGGCAATAGTGTCAATCACATGCTGATTAAAGAAACTTTGATGCTCTATGTATGGATAGCTTTGCATGTCCTGCAGGTATGCAGAGACATTTCCAGCTTTAGCGTAGGTATTGTTAACTGTTCATGCAGAGATACTGGAAAGGTGGCTGATGAACAAGCTTTCCCACCATTCATGTAGAACAGAACTAGTGCTGCAGAGGTGAAAGCAGCTTCTGGTAATAACAGATTGGTCACTCAACATTGCCAGGTTCCTCTGAAGTACTAAAAGCTATCAAGAAAGCTGGGTCAGATGCCTCTGCTGTTGAGATACATTACCCACTTTTATATAAGCTGATAAGAGAACTTATGACTTGCTAAACAAAAGTGGGACCAAAACCAAGTGTTGCAAGTATCGGAAGATATTAACATCTCCCACCATGTGACAATTAACAAGGTCATGCTCATTATGACAATCATAAGGATCTGGCTTTGGTGAACAGTGCTGAAAAGTTATTTATAAGCTGAGCCGTGAATTTGCAGAGAAACAGTTTATTTTTTGCAACTATAAATTCGGTGATGGTTATGGCACAGATCACATGATTTTACTGCAGGGCAAAATCAGGAGTTGCCCATACAACTGAGATGTACAGATCAATGCATACAGCGGATCAGTCAGTTGTTAACATCCCAAAGGGTTTTCAACTATAACATGAGGGTTTCTAGTTCACTCGCTTTTATTACTAGTGCTTGTCTGTATGGATGGTCAATTTTTTACTGAGTTACTTGTCACAAAGGATTATTTTGAAAAGATAGAGGTTTCATTTCAGCTGAGGAGTATCCTGAATATTTGGTGTCCATATGTTCCAAACCACTCAAGGCTGCCAGCAGATTTGGTGAAGTGCTTTCTTAACGGTTCACCATAATTGGTTAGCATTTTGGTAAATGGATATTAATCTTCATGTTGCTATCACTGTTCTAGCTCTGCAGTTCTTGGGCTGATTTGGTCTCCAGATGGTAAGCTTCCTGGTTCACTGCTTCCTGCAAACAAGCAGTATCAAGTGACAAGATGTGATATCTGTGTTTCTGGTACAGGAACTGATGGCTTTCCAGCTGAGACTGTGGCCATTTAATTTATATGTGGACTTGGGAGATTCACTAAAGTGCCTTTAATAAAGGCAGTCCTGCCAGATGTGGGGAACTGAAATATTAAACATTATTATTTCAAAGCTATTCTTGAATCATGTAACATAAGTTATGACAACTAAAGATTATAAACCAAGACAGAATTCAGTGGCAATAACTGCAACTGCCAAAACTGCAGCAAGTATTACTACTGCTAAGTTAAAATATTTGCAGCATGAAGTGAGGGGAGCATAAAAAACCAAGTACTTACTTAAGAAAAAGTACTTACTGGCATCCAGCTTTGCCTATAATGTGTGTGAGATATGCTAGGAACAGTTTTGGAAAAGCCAGTATTTGAGGCCTTAAGGAAAGCCTCATTGGATAACTAAATTTTTTTGCAATAACATCTTAATCCTTTTCTCTATTTCTGTATTTCTTGCCTGCATCCCAGTGAGGTTGCAAGAATTCTGATGTCCAGATGGCAGCTGTAGGAAAGGTCATTATGTCAGGATTATGCACAGGAGACTACTGTATCATGCCTTACTTATTTGGATCCACAAAGTTGGATCGTAGCAGCTTATTAAAATAAATATGGCAGCTGCCCTAAGTACAACAACAGAAAGCTTAAATGTGAGGTTTAGGTGAGTGGTTAAAATACAACATGAGCCAGCAAAACTGATAGACAGCAAGACTATGCTGCAGCCTGACTGGGTAGGTAAGGTATTACTCTGGAGGAAGGGGGAGAGGATGGGATTTTCACACTGCTTTGTTCAGCAATTTCACAGCAGTTCAAATTGTGCTTCTGTTCTGTCTACATGAAAAATAATCAGGCAGCTTCAGGTTTAAAATTGCATCCTTCCTGCACCCTGTCACGGCAGTAGGAAGATGAATTTGAAGGGTTAATGGTTGGAGAATCGTAGTTTTCTTCTCTGTTTTCTGGTGACGTTAGAGAATTCATCAAATAATGATTACTTAATCAGGACAGAGCTACCTTTTTAATGTGGGAAACTTTTCTATTATAGCTATTTTTTATTGTTAATTCGAGGAGAACCATTACTGGCGCTGAATGGCTATTTTGCTTGTAATTCTTTATATGTAGTGCCAAGTGTTCTAGGTAAAATAAATCTATCATTGCCTCTTGACACAACACTGCTGTGTTGTTCTCTAGGGCTGATGACATGATTTACATACTTAAATGTTTTGCTACAGTGTTGAACAGTGTTTTGCGATTTGGCAGTTGTTACTAGCTCTTATGTTGATCAAATAACACTATGGGAGTTGGTAATTAAGAAGAAAGGAATAGTAAAAGAAAAACAATAAACTTAACATTTAGGTTTGAATTCATTTAGCATTGCTGTCAATCAACTGCAATCCTGGGGGATCATTTGCAGTTTCAGACTCTATATGCTACTTCTGTTTCATGTAATAAATCCATTCATATCCTAATCTTTCACAAACGTACTACCACACATTACCAACCTGCAGATGAAAGAAATAAGTCTTTCTTTTTTTAGTGGGTATGCTAAGCAAGGCATGTACAGTGAGGAGGATGTATGCTTGGGAAAGATGATGGGAAATGTTTAGTGCTCAGCAGAGTTGTTGCAGTACCTTGAACTAAGAATTGGCCTCCCTGGGAAGGAGGTTGGTCTCTGTCCTGCTCTGTGGAGTCAGGGAAGCCCACCTCCATGCATGCACCCAGTGCACATGCAGCTTCTTGTTTAAAGAGTTCCTGACCTACCAAGGTATCAGTAAATGGGCAGCTGCAGCCAGGGAAAGCTCAGCCTCACCAGGCAGTGCCAGCAGAAATGATGGAGTGGCTAGTGTGAAGGGAGGTGTAGGGTGAGGAGCCCTGAGAACAATTGGAAAACTCAAAACTTTTTCACAATTCACCCTTTCCATTCCATTGGTTTCCAACATGCAAGGGGGGAGGAGGGGAGATTACCAGGGAAAGTGTAGAAGACACTGAAAGAAAGCAGGAACTGAGAAAGAAGGTGGTTTTATGTAAGATAACATGTGCCTGGGAGCTGACAGTCATTCATTTGTCAAGAGGTTTTGTTTTGTTCTTTACCAGTTCCATATTGATGTGGAGCAATAGTTTTGATACATGAATGTGAGAAATCATGCTGTCAATCATGGGGTATTTATCTTCAAAAAGTAACTTCTGAAAGGGAAGGGTGTATTTGGGGGCACTCTGTTCTCTCTCTCCCCTCTGTCACACACAGAATTTATTTGGAGAGAACTGAAGTTGAAGTTATTAACTCCCAAATCAACATTACACAGCACCTATCACATCTTTTGTTCAAAGCCTAAGTGTTTGGAAACCAACATTCAAGTAACCCATGTCTTAGCAGCATGAAAACCCAGGCTCTGCTCCTGCTCGCCAATCAGACTGGACCATACTTTTAAATGAGTTTGGCAGTTACAATATCAAACTCTTTAAAAACTGGACGTGTTGATATGATTGTTTATGCTGAACAGGGCCAATGCTCACCCAAGCAGAAACAACACAGCAGTATTACCTATGTCTGTCTCTACAAGCTGTTAATAATTGCATTGTTATAGCTCTGAAGTATTTTGCTATTAGTATTTCTGTAGTAGTACATGAGAGGAAGTATATTATGGCAGTACTTAATCTTAATTACTGCAGACATTTTTATGTGCACTTACTGTTAAAAGTAGTTTAGAAAACAAAACTGAAGCTGTCTGCACAGTACAATCAAAGTGCTGAAGTTACTATACTGTGGATTTGCAAGCTGCTGAAACCCTTAATCCTGAGCTCAACAAAAGCTTGAGGCTTTTGTTTAAGTTCCTTTTTTCTGTTTAGGTTCCTTTAGCTGTTGCACGTCTGCCCAACAGGCTTGGAGAGAAACATGCAGAAGTGGAAATTAGTTTTCCCTGCACTGATGTTAACTTGTAATTACTGGGTGCTAAGAAGGGTGCTGTTGGTTCTTTAGTAGGGAAATGCAAATTGAGTTTTGTGGCTACATACATGTATGCATGCAAACACCACCTTTGTCAAGTCCTAGTGCCTCTCAAAGGGTGTGTGTTTGCTGCTGTGGCTAGTATGTGATTTTCCTGTTTGTCAGCAGGCAGTCTCAGAGTTTCATATCTTCCCTCCCTTCAGTGGTCTGGTGTCAGGGTGCAGTGAACACCCCAACAGGGAGGCTTTTCTCAAAGAGCCAAAATTCCTGGTTTTATGCTCCCATCTATTACGAAGGAACTATTCAAGTAACTGAATCTCATCTGGGCAAGCAGTATGCTCAGCTCATGACAGCCAAGTATTGCCAGTGTTTCAAGGGGGTCTCAGCAATATGAACACACACTTTACGCAGAAATGTGGCATGTGTATCCTGTTTTCAGCCTTCAGGCTTGGAGTGTGAACCTCATAGGTTGTGTCACACTGTTGCTTGGCTAGTCAGAAAAAATTTCCTTTGAAGATTAGCTGCTGTTAGATGGAGAGGCAGCACAACATCTTCATTTGGACCTGTAGAATACACTATTGATTTACACTTGTGGTACTGACAGTTGTGTATTTTACTATTGGTTAAAAAGTTTGACCAAAATCACTAGAAATCAAATTACATAATAGCCAGTGGTACTACTGGTTTGTGGTGGTCTAGGGGTTTTGTTTCTAACTGATGCATTATTTCTTACATAGATGGGATTATTAGCTCTCCAGTCAGACATGTTATAAGATGTAGGATTAGCTTAATCTGTGCTAAGATCTACCATTTAAATCAAATTTCAAGATCTGCTTTCTCAGGCAACTGGCATTCCCATGGGCAGCAGCTGAATTTTGATGAAGCACCACCTAACGTTGTAAATGTAAACAAGTTTTTCTTCATCAGTATTGATTCCATCTGGAAGTTCATGCCCTTGGGACTTCGAAATAGGTTTTCTTTAATTCGCTGCTGCAAGCATTACTTGGTTATGTAGAAATGATAAATGTGGATTTTTGATCTAGTCTGGCTCACTAAGTATAAATCTTCCAAAATACGTGGAAGTGTGACTGTTCTAGATGGTACTGCTCTTTGGGTCCTTTTTTCTTCTTCTGTTTTTCTTTAAACCCATCAAACATACTGTAACTGTGTATGTGTAACAAACATTCTTTCATATTATTTGACTTTATTTAGGTTGCTCTCTCTGAATCTGTATGTGTACAGATTTTACACATCGAGGGCATATTGTATTATGTAAAATGTAGCTAAAGGCTTTTAAATGTGTGTTGGCTTCAAAATTTCATTCAGTGTCTTTGGTGGAAACTTACTGTTGTAAGAGCAGAAGCTAATAAACCTAACATTCATTTTTGGGGCTAAACTGACATCTACTGGTGCTCTGCAATTAGTGTGATGACAAAAAACATAGGCTTCTTGATTATGAAAAAACCCGTACCTCTAAATCTTTTCCCACTCTCAGGTTCAAATGCTAATTCATAGGAAGGACTGAATGCTGCTGAATCAACCCCTTTCCTCCCTTCCTCTGCTCCTCTTTCCCCCCTCCTTTCCACTCATGGGACTGGGAATACTAATGATGCCAACAGCCCTCATACTCCAACAACTGATGAATCCCCCAAGTGCCCATCAGGCAATTCAGTAGGTCACTGACTGCAGAGCTTATTGTAACTTGGGGACAGAGCCCCTTTTGTCCTATGAAACCTGAATCCTGGCTCTGGGATGGGTTTGAACTGAAGCTTTATACATGTTACTTAGGGCGAGGTCTGAGAAGTAATTTAGCCGCAAAAATAGGATCTTAAAGGATTTTAGATGCCTTCAGCCAAAAGGTCTAATGCGCAATCCCTGTTGAACCCTCGGGTTATTGACTCCTTCAGACTAAAGTAGACTAAAGAACTTAAATACCAGGTCTTGCCAATGGCTGTGCCTGAACTCTAGCAGGTGAAGCAGATCTTGCTGAATCCTACCCAGGGGTCTGGCCAATAGTTAATTTTCTGTCTCATCTTTTGAGCAGTTGAGCTGGGTAGAGGGAGGAGTGATGTACTCTATCTTCCAAAGACTGTCTAATGGCCTGCAAAGGCACCTATTAAAATCGCTGTTCCTCTTTTCCATGAGGTGGTTTCTTGCATGTCTGAAATAACTGATCCTGTTAACATAAGGGGTATGGTAGGATTAGGGGAGGGTTTCTCCTCCTGTCTACAAAATGTGGAGGCTGGCACCGCTGACGCGGGGAAGTTGATGACCGCTTGTTTTACCCGAGTAACCCTCTCGCTGGCGCTGCGGAGCCCGCAGCACCGTCGCCAGTTTCGGCCGTGGGCGTGGGTCACAGTTATACTTCTCTCTAACCTTTCTACCGTTCCTTTTTCTGCCGCCGGCCCTCGGGAGAGGTGCTGAGGCGGTGCCGGTAGGTCCGGGGGAGCGGGGGGAGGCGGGATGTTCCCCGGGGCAGGTCCCGCGGCACCTGCCCCGGGCTCGAGGGAAGGGGAGGAGAAGGCAAAGGTGCAGACGGGAAGGGAGGTGACAATCGCTGCAGAGCTGTGGCTTTACCCGAGCGGCGAGGAGAGGCAGGAGCCCGCTGCGGGAGGTGAGGGCCACGGGGCTGCTTCGGGCGATGCTACGGGGGGGCGGGTTGCTGCCGGACGGGACCCAAGAGGTGGAAGGAAAGGCGGCAGTGCGGCTTCCCGGGGGGCTCATCGCAGGTCACCGCTCCCGGACCCGCGCTCTACCTGTGCCGCGGAGGGGGGGCGGCGGTCCGGGGAGAAGGGGACAGCTGGGACTTTGCGGCAGCCAGCGGTGCCGGTGGGGAATCGGGTGGGGAGAGGCTGTGAGCAGCGGGGCCAGAGCAGCCGCTGAGGGAAGCGAAACCCCAGCGTCGCGGGTGGCAGCCGGGCCGAGAGCCGCCCGGGGTGCGGAGGGTGTGCTGGGGAGCGGACCTCGGAAAACGGCCGTGCCCTGCTCCGGGAGGGGGTTATTGGGACCCGGGTTGAAGCCGCTCACAGGATTATTTCGATTTTGTCAGTATAAAAGGCAGTGTGACCCAAGTAGCACTGGTTCTTGTCCTAGAATAGTAATATGTTGAAGTCTTTTGGGTAATTATGACTGAATTTTATTCTCTCATGAACGCCCGGGAAATTTACACAACATTACCAACCTGGTGAGAAATAGTATTTTAAACTAGGAAGTTACTGTCTGGAGCTCAGATGACCGGGATAGTGGCCTAATAAAGTGTTCTGTTAGGGCTTGCTGCAAGAATTCCAAGTGCTCCGATGAACCTGTATATCCTGCCTGATGGTTAAAAAGAATTAGCCTTCACTCTGTGTTTGATTCCAGGCGTTGCTGACCAGCAGCTGCCTCAAACCCTGCTGTGCAGGGAGCCCCTGTAATTACCTCTGGTGTTAGAAAGCAGCTTCGGGATTCTAGTGAAGAGCACAAGAGTATGCATTTTAGTAGATGAAATCAAATGCCAAACTTTAGTAAGGGAGTAAGGAGAAAACAACAATGTGTTTGCTTGCCCAAGATGTTTTTTTTTGTTGTTTTGGTTTGGGTTTGTTTTTTCCCCTTTTTTATTTCATACCAAGCAGAGGGGTGGGTTACTACCTTCTTTCGCTTGTCCCCAGGCTAATCTTCAAGTAGTGCTCAGAATTGAGATGCATGTTTCCACTGGCTGTATGAAGGAATAGTTCAAATACCTTTTCAGAGGTGACATTTAAAGCATGAGGAATGCTAGCAAAACTAAGTTCAGAAGCTGAAGCTGTGGTTTCCTCCACAATACTCAGTATTTTAAGGAGATTGTGTTGTAGTCCTGACGTCATCTTGTACTTTCATTTCTGTTTTAATAGATAACTTAAAGGGGTTGATACATGGTTTCATTTTTATACCATTCACTGAAGTACTTCGCAAATGTTATCTGTGCTTCAGATTTAAATGTTAAAAGATGAAAAGGCACAGGAGAGGTGCTTGCCAAGCCAGGGATACTGCCAAGTGCTGCAAAGACCTGAGACATGCTTGCATCTGCTTTCAGGAAGGGGGGTAGGAAAAGGTGAAAAAGCATAGCAGTCATTTTAAAATTGAACTGACTGTTCAAAACTAGCCAGTGGTGCAAGTGGTGTTTTAAAATGTTACATCACTTAAAAGTAAGGGTTGGATTTGAAATATCATGACTAGGCGTGTTTATGTGCAAAGTTGTGATCACAAACGTTTTTAAATCTATGTGATGGTGCTGATTTTGTAGAACTTGCTCCTCAGCAAAACAGAGGTGAGGATGGTCTTTGGTCAAGCAGTGTCTGTCCAACAGAAGCAGCTGTGTGTGATGGTTTAACCCCAGCTGGCAGCTAAGTACTGCATAGCTGCTCACCTATTCCCTCCAGGTGGGGTGGGGAAGAGAATTTGCAGGGTAAAGGTAAGAAAGCTCATAAGTTGAGACAAAAACGGGTTAATAATTGAAGTAAATCAAAATAATAAAATAATTGTAATGTAAAGACAAATAACAGAAATAAAACCTATGGAAGGCAAGGGCTGCAAATGAAAACAACCGCATACCACCAAAGGACTGATGCCCAGCCAGTCCCTGAGCAGTACCTGGGGCTTCCCTCTAGTTCGACTGGTGAGCATGATATCATATGGTCTGGAATATCCTTTTGGGCAGTTGGTGTCACCTGTTCCAGCACTGTCCTCTCCTAACGCCTTCTGCTCCCCCAGCCAGAACCAGCATACTGGGATGGGGGCAGTATCAGCATTCAGCTCTGAGTTTAGTCACAAGGGGAGACTTTGATTTTCTTCTAAAGAAAACAGGAGGTCAGTGGTTTTTAAAAAACAAGCTGTGGGATACTAGATGCTACAAATGCAGTTATGAAAACTGAGTTTAGTCATCTTTGACTGCTGTCTTGTTCCCTCTTCGATCTGCCAAAGCTGTGTTGTGGGCATGAGAACAGAGTGCAGGAACAATGCCTGTCTTCAAGGAAGTGGAGTTACCATAACTACTGTTCCTGTGTACACACTGCACCTGTAGGTACGGCTGTCCTTCCGTACCAGGTCCTGTGTTTGCCCTAGCTACGTGGCTACTGTAAAACCCACACTGGACTATGTACACAATTCCCTCTCTAATAAACCTTAGTGCATTTCTGCTTAGTCTACTGGAAAGACCATGGGACTACTGAAATGTATAAACATTAGTGGTGTCTACTGATGCGTTACTACACTTCCAGGGTAGCAGATCATGCCTTCAGGTTACACAGGACTAAACATGCTTGTGACAAGTTTTATATAGAAATACTTATAGATGTCACTGAAATCATGATAAAAGCTGTGTCATTTAAGGAAGGCAATTGGAGGTATTCCAGAGACTTTTCTGTGGTCCAGAAAAGTGAAGAGGCTTGTGTCATTGTTGGAAGAGTTGTGCATTGGATCTTAGTCATACTTCAGGTGGACAGAGTGATTCCAGCCCTAATTGGATACTTATGACTGGAATTCTTTTCTTTACCTGCTGTCTTTGTAATTGTGATGTTTTCTGTAGGGATCTTTCAGGTGTTGAAAGGGCTCTTTGATTTGAGAGACCTGGTCAGAGAAAGTGTAAAATCAGGAGATGCTACCTGAAGCTTATTTAAAACTTTGAAGACTAACAGTGGAATGTACAGGAATTCTCTTGCTTGAAGAGAGCAGTCAGATTGCAAATCAACTTTTTTATGTTACTTAGAAATAACACTTAACTTCTCTGAGGTTTGTAGTCCAGAGATGTCTGTCTGCAGAGCCTTGCCCTTGTAGCTGGAGGTTTTAAGGGAAAGATTTTTTTCTGGATGGTAAATGAGGGAAAGGTTGAACAGCTTACCACAACAGGAGCCAAAGCAATTTTAGATTACTTTTGGTAAGCAGACAAGTGTGTAGGTGATGTATACAGTAAGGGAGGTAAGCCCTGGCTACTGACCCATCAGAGTCCAGCATGGCTACAGAAACACTGGGGGTGACTGGCTGTGTAACACAGCTCTGTACTGGCTCAGCTGGTGTTTGGTGGAAGTTGATTCTTCCTAGGGATGGCATTGAAATGAAAAGATGGGCAACCCTGAAGGGCAGTAGTGTTGACATGGGCAGATCCAGATATGAGTGGTGAGGACCAACATGGATGTTGTAAGACCAGCAGAGGTTCACCAAGCAGGAGGCAGTGGTTGACAACTCAAGTTGATAAATTATGGTAGTAGCAGCATATGAGATAAACATTAGTGTATAGAATTGCTTAAAGGATGATGTAGGCACAGGAGAAACTGGTCATGAGTTAAGGCTAAAACTGATTGCCAAGTCTGGAACCATGTAGAGTTTCTAGTGCATCTCACAAAAAATGAGAATATCAAACTTGTCTTAAAATGGTCTGAAATTCCTGTGTTCTCAAATAGACATATTTACATTGTCTTGTGAAGTCAGGTCCACTGGTTAAAACTCAGTTTTCCTTTAATATCAAGACACTGATCTCAAGTCTGTATTCCACTATGGGTACAACAGTACTTATGGCAAGAGTATTTAATAGCCTTGCAGTTCCTATTGCAGCTGCAAGTGATGTCTGTACTTGGGATGAATTAGTGCTTCTGACCTGAACTAAACTGGGAGCATGACTGGTATCTTTTGCATTGTTTTTTTTCAGAGCTTGGTATTTGGTATATGGGTAAAACTGAAACTGAACTTCTGGTATCTTTTTCTAGTACAGCAACTTCTGTTTCCTGGGTTGCTAATAGAGAATTTACTTTGGATGAGGTATTTCTGGAGGTCATTTGGATCAGCCACCTGTATAAGACCTACTTAGATGAGGTTGTTCAAGGCCCTTTGACTTTGTATCTGTTATTACTTGTGTCTCCTACTTGTGGTTTTGTTATGGAATTATTAACAGCAGCTACAGTTCCGATGGGGAAATTCTGCATTATCTGGCTTGTTTATTGTTCCTTTTGTTTGCTGCTAGTAAAAACTGTCCAGCCCTAGCTTCTGTTTCCTTCCACCAAATCTGTTGTTTGTCCTTGTGTATGTTGCTTACAGATTCTGCTGCTGTTTCCAGTGTGTCTCTTCCTGGACTGGGAAGACCAGATCCCAGAATCCGTAGCCAGCAGCTTTCTGCCGTGTGAAACGAACGTGCTATAATCCAGGTAAGTCAGACTATTTGAAAGTTTTGTTGGTGCCAGAGACTTTTGTTTCCCTGTGTTTCTCTCCCCACCCAGAGCAGCTGTGCTGCACTCTGCTCTTTGAGGCTGCTTAGATAATGTCTTTCAAATTGAGAGGCAGAGGTGCTTGGAATAAGCTTGGGCAGTGGGGACATGTGAATGATATTATAGCCAGAAGAAGATGGTTGGGCTGGGAATAGAACAGCAGAAGTCAAGAATTTGGCAGGAGTTTTAGACAAGCTTCAGGTTTTCAGGACTGGATAGCAATGGCAGGGAGACAGTGGCTTGGCTCTTGGGCTCCTAGCAGCCGTTCACATCTTCGGGTTTTGCTCTCGGCGCCTGCTCCATAGCTCAGCTGAAGCCCCTCACATGCCACACAGTTTTGCAGTCTTTTGCCAGCTCCTCTGCTGTGCTCCAAACAGGTGGTGCCCAGCACTGTCTTTGTCTTGGGTAGAAGCTAGTATGTCCCTGCTTGGGTTCTGCTGTCTTGTACCCAAACGTGAATGATTAAATTTACATATATCTTGTTTATTTTTATCCAAGATACATACCATGCAATAAAAGTAATGAAAAAATGAAAACTGCTAAGAAATCTTGAGAAAATTTCTTCTTATGATCTTATAAAAAGTTTGTTAGCAAGATGCAGGCTTACTTTTTCTTATTCTCGTCTGGCACCTTTGCCAGCATATTGTACTTCTCAGTAACAAATCTCTAGAGGTCAATTTAATGTAATGTGTTCAGATAAACTGACATTCAACAAAGTTCCTTACAGTGAAAGATAAAAATAAGCAGTGTACTTATTTTTCTAAGTCCTCCTGATAAATATGCGTAATGGAAATGTCCTTTTTCATGCTGAGAGTGTGTATGTATTGACTCTGAGGTTTGGAATGATGCTCTATGAAAGTAAAACCAGATGGTCTGAGATGTTGGGTCTGGTTTCATGATCTGCTTACATACCTTTGCATGAATGTTGTTGCTATCTTCTCTTGTAACATAAATTCTATTTATGCTATAGTGTGTGCTATTGTATGGCCAGGGAGTCTAAGGAACTGATTAAAACTTGCTCTGTAGTGGTGACAGGCAGCTGAAGTTGCAAGTGGGATCTTTCTTTTAGTAAAGGTAGTCTTAGATTTATTTAGGACACTTTCTATTGCACTAAGCTATAAATTTATGTTGATCAAAACCAGGTTGTAAATCCATGCCAAACAATGAAAATGTCCCTAGTTCAAATTTTCATATAGCTAACTATGCTTAATATTTTATAAAAAATGTCTCATGACAGACATACATTCAAATTTCAGCTAAAATTTCTATTTTTTTTTATGCTAAAGGTTGTTTTGGAAGAATTTCAGGGAATAGGGATGTAATTATTTAGCTTAAGGGGAGCCCATTTACAAGCAAGCAGAGTTTTTTTAGTGTGTATCTGAGTGGCTAGCAGGGAATTCAGATAAGGAAAACTGTTTTGTAAGGTAGTAAGTGTACTTGTTCTTTCATCTGTGGAAGAGCAGTACTTACTATTGCACTAAAAGCGGGTGCCAGGCTCAGATTTGGCTGGACAGGGAGAGAGGGGTGACTGTAATTTCCTCCAACCTCCCAGGAGCAACTCATCTGTGCATGTTTCTCCTCACATGGTGTGTTAGTGGGGGGACTGTACAGACCTCTTTCTTTTTGCCTCCTGATAAGGGGCAGAGACTATCTACCTACAGGTATCCTTGAGGTCCTGTTGCTGTGACGTCTGTGCTGCTCTGGAATCCATTTCTCCTAGATTCTTGTGCAGGTCAGGAAACAGCTGGGATTAAAAAATTGCTGCCTAATTTTTCCTTGAGTAAAAAGTATTTTTCTGTGTTCTTCAGAATACACATTTGCATCCTGTCTTCAGAAGAAGGCTGCAGTTTTAAGCTGCATAACATTAAAATGCCCATCTGGGAAATACAATTTTTGTAAGATTGGGGATGCATCCTATGGTGACAAAATTGTAATAAACATGTGTTGGGTTTTGATTTGGAGAGGACATTTTGAGCTTATCACAATGTGAAGATGTCTGAAAGGCATGTATGTGAGCCAGCCTCTGCTCCTAGCTCTTCTGCATCAAGGATGGAGTGTGAGGAGGAAGGGGGGAGATGACTGCAGCTCTATAGCTTTGTCTCTGTACTTGGGAGCATGATGCAGGTCATGGCACCCTAATCTTCTTGCAGTAAATTCACCCCTTGGGAGGAAGGGAATCTTGAATACGTTTCCCTTCCTAGAGCTGATGGTAGCACTAAGTTAACATGTGAATCTGTCTTATCTGGTAGATGTAGCAGGTATAGGTTATAACAGGGCAGCCTGTCGTTTTGGGCACCTTAAGTAAGACCTGTGTAGCTTCTGGACTACAATAAATGTACATTTTAATTTTCCCTGTAATGCCTGTATGTATCTTGATGAAGAATCATGCTCATTCATGGTAGGTTTTTCAGGCTGGTATTTCAGTTTGCATTCTGAAGAAACTGTCCAGCTTTTTGCAAACCCATGTTGTGGGAGGGTGTCCTGAGCAATGCTATGCAGCTATTTAAAAAACCTATGTATGTCATAGTCTGTATTTTAATTTATTACACAGACATTATTGGGCTTGCCTGAGATTCAACCCTGCTGAGTTCTGAGTTTGCAGCTGCTGCTGGGCATGCTGCTAGTTTCAAGTCAGTTTTATCTCAGATGAATGTAGTCAGATACAAACTCTGAAGCCCATGATAATAGAAGGCGATAAGAATTTTGCCTTTATAATGAATGCTTAGTTGGTGATTTTCTTTTTAGGTATGCTAGAAATTCTGATTCACTTAATTCCTTTTTTCCAATAGCAAGATAAAAGGAAAGCTTAGTCAGGTGCTGTGCCTTTTATACAGATATATAGGACATATATATATATTTGTTTTCAGGTTCAGGCTGCAACTTCTCTTGCCATGTAAAGACTGGTGATCCTGGGTAGGGAGCAAATGCAGACCCTGCTTCTGGTTTCAGATTACTGTATAGAGTTAGAATGTAGGAATTAAAGCGGGGACAGTGCTTAAATTCACTGAAATACAATCTTGGAAAATGCAGAACCCTGCAAAAACTGCTGCACATCCAGAGTTTTACTGAATATTCAACAGTTTCAGGAGGCTTCCATGCCCCAAAATTCACATGGCTTTAGTGCAGCTGTAGAAGTGGCGCAGAGCTGTGCTGCACTCCCCATTGGAGAGAAAGGTATCCATGCATTTTTTGTGCTAGTAGAATTTGTTGCTTATCTTTGTGGTGTCTCCAGCTAGCGTAAGTAACTGATCTGATTTCATTTGAATAGCATGGTCTGTGAACACTGTTGGCTTTTACCAGCCTTTTCTCTCCAGGCCAGATTCTGTCCAAACAACACCTCTGCAGAATGGAATGAACTGGAAAGGTGTTTTGGCAATGTTTTTCAGTGTGTGCTGATAAAGGAAATGATATAGCTGAGAAGCGCTTGCAGCTTTAAGTGCTTGTGATTCTTTCTCTTGAGCAAATGAGCAAACAGTAAAAATCTGGAGGAGGGAGCTGGGGCTTTTGTTGCTTTATGAATTGAGTGTAGTGACTCATCTGCCCAGAGATAGGGTGCAGCTGGGCATGGGCACCGTGAGTCAGTGTCCATCTTACCTTTGTGCACCTGGAATACAAGAGGGTTTCTTCTGAAGAGCAGAACAATGTGGGAGGGTTAACTGAAGCTATTGGTCTTTGTCTTACCGCATGCATTTCCAAAGACTCAAAGCAAGAGAGTAGTGAGAATCTGGGAACAGAATCTAGAACTGATCAGTTATCTGCTTGGTAATGTTTAGATCTGAAGCTTCCAGATCTAAGTGGAAACTTGTATATCAGTGTTAAAGCCCTGGTCTTGCAACTAATGTGCTTGTTGATCTTACAATGTTTGCAATGGCTTTAATGGTACCTAATGGTTTTTATATATGCTACATCCAGGTAACTGTTTGCTTGACTTCCCTGTCATCTGTCTTCTGCTTTGTCTTGTCTTGCAGTCAGGTACCTGTCACTAAACAGTCTTCCCTCTGCATTACTTGTAAGCAGCTTTTGAGAGTCTGCTTTAAGAAGACAAAACTTGTGGGATCAGTTTCTCCTGCTATCAGTTCGTTTTTTGTGCCCATCTATCTCTCAATTCATAAATTGCTGGTTTGTAAGTAGGTAGGTACAGTTTCTTATGGTGTTAAAAGTTCAAGTCTTCCCTATGGATGCTTAAGATCCTGTATCACTTCTTATATGATCTGGGATTGGTTTGTAATATTAATCTTTTCTATTCCTCGTAAGCAGGTTTTACTTGTTAGCTGATCTTCCCAGCTATGTCTCTATCAGCGCTATTTTTATAAGTTGCTCTGTAGCTATTTGCACCGAGCAAAGTACAAAATGGAAACCACAGAAAGTCTATTAGTGCCTTGAGAGATTGCATGGGGAAATACAACATGCAGTTTACTTACTAACCCAGGCTGTCTTACCTAATAAAAAATAGAATGGTTTCTAGACTGTCCCTCTCAACTTTGTTCTCATGACTATCTAATCCTTGAGTTAATGCTTATTGTCAGATCAATTTACTGCTGTATCTTATCTGAAACTTGAATGCATTTGATACTGAGAAACTTTTATACTTGTATTGGGTCAGTTGTGGCGTTTTGTGTGTGGTTGTGGGCTTTGTTGGCTGGTTAGTTGGCTTTTGGGGGGATATGTTTGTTTTGTAAGCAGAGGGAGCTGGTTTTCAGTTCTAGACCCCATCTTGCAATGGGCTCTAGGGATAGGGGGTTGGTTTGCAAGCAGTTGTTCAGGATTGGGCCTTGCTTTCTTCTGAAGATGTAGCATCTTGCTTCTGAAACAGTATACATAAAAATAGGTGTTTTAAAATCAAAAGTCATTGCATTTATTTTCCAAAGCCATTAGGGTTGAAACAATGGAAACTACAGGTGGAAGAGATATGAAGTGGCTCTCTAATCCATTTAATGCCAAATGATCTATTATTTGTCACCTGTATCTGTTCTTAAAACTTTCAGGAGGGAAAGCTTCACAATTCTCTTGCCCATTCATCTAGTGCTTAAACAGCCTTATTAATAGACACTGAGAAACTTATTAAAGTTTCTCTTACAGTTTTTCTTAGTTTACTCTCAGGAGTTTTAGTTCTTCATGCTACCTGTCTATCTTCATCATTCTCCCTGGCTTTTTGTAATTAAGGAAACTCAGTTTCTTATGTTTGGTTTTATTTTTCCCCTTGGAATTCCTTTTCTAGCCTCTGTGATTGTTCTTGGTGCTTTTATTTGGAATCTGTTCACCTTTTACCTCTTAAATATTGTACTCCCATCTGGTTTGGTAGATCTGATGGATCCTTCTCAGAAGTCTAGCTGCCAAAGAAATCGGTTTTTTCTGAATGCAGAATGTGATGTACTTCTTCTTACTTTTCACCCAATAGATACATTTTAAACATTACAAAAATCCAGATTCCAAGACTCTAAAAGAAAAAGGGAGTTTATTGGGCAGTTCTTTTATAGCTCACTAATAGTGGGACTTAATGTGTTGATTCGGAAGTCTGGGATGCTTTAACCTCAGGGTGGCTGTTACACAAATGTCTTAAAAGGGTGATGAGAGATCATTTTTTAGAGTACGCAGTGGAGAAGTTGCAGATAAGTGCATAAAATAGCTATGTTAATTTCTGTGGTGAATCTTATTGAATCAATTGGTTGGTAAACTGGCGCTTTTTAGCATTACAATATACTGAAAACAGCAAACAAATGCTGGACTTCATCCTCACATGTAAGCAGAATGGAATGAGGTAATCTGGGAGAAGGTTGTTGTAGGGGCATAGTTTCACAAGAGTATTCTCCACTTTGAAATAATAATGTCTCTGATAAAATGATCGTTCTAGCTTTAAAGGATTATTCATGCCACTCTGTGGGGAAACCGTTGGATACTAGGTCATTGTACAACTGTTTAAGTCTGCTCTCCACTCTTGTTCCTCCATTGTTTTCTATGACTGTGTACTCATTTCAGTGTGAAAGAAGCTATGATCTTCTATTTACTCAGGAACTGAAGTCCCTAAAGGCCATTTAAAAATTTTAAGGATTAGCCAGGTTTTATGCTGAGATTTTATTCCTTCTCCATATCCCTTTCCTCCCCTTATCTTCTGGGCCAGAAAAGCAGCAAGGTCTTCACAGACAATGTTTTTCTCTTGATTCTTCAGTACTCTTTTCCCCACCCTTCTCTATAGTGACCCTGCATATTGGGCAGCCAAGGTACAGCATGCTTCCTGGATTGTAAAAGTCAACAACGTAGCTTGTGAGGAAAGGATTGCTCACTGGTTGGCCTTGAGAGTTTAACCAGGTTTGAACTTTGATCTTTAATGTCCAGCTTTGAATTACCTGTGTCTGCACTCACCCTCATTCCTCTTTGGTTCCTCTCTGGGAGGAGGCGTTGTTATCTTTTGAGGCAGAAGAGGAAGTTGGGCTATGAACCTTGCTGATAACTGAAGCATGTGACTACCAACTTAGAAAGCTAAGCTGTGTATGTTTAGGTCCTGTTATGACCCTGCAGTGGAGTGGTGTCCCAATATGTGATAGGAACACTGGGAAGAATGATTGAGTTTAGAATGCTTGATGTCTCATACCACAAGACATTGCATATATCCAGTAAGCTGCTGTTTGCAAAGTTTGTTGCTTTGAAAGTAATGTAATATTGTTGTGGGTATTTTTATTTCTTAACATGCATATTTGCAGTTTCTTATTCATACTAGTGCTATGGGGTTTCTTTTTTCTTCAATACAGAATCATAGAATTGTTAGGGTTGGAAAAGACCTTAAGATCATCTAGTTCCAACCCCCTGCCATGGGCAGGGACAGCTCACACTAAACCATGTCACCCAGAGCTATGTCCAGCCTGGCCTTGAACACTGCCAGTGATGGAGCATTCACAACTTCCCTGGGCAACCCATTCCAGTGCCTCACCACCCTTACAGTAACTTTTTTAATTGTGATTACTTCAGATTACAGCAGAGATAAATAGTCTTAAATATTTGAGCTCCACCACAAACCAGGTTCACGTTAGTTAGCATCTATCATGTGGCCTATCCTACTGCTTGATTATTTTTTATTTTATTTTATTCCTGTAGAACAAGAAATCTGAATATACTGTTCTTGGGGAATTAGGAGAATCTGCCTAATAGCTTAGGATACCAGTAAAGATGCCCTGTATCCTTGTTGTAGCATTTTTAATTTATAAAGGAATAAGTAGTGGTGGGGCGAAAGTGTAAAAACTACTCTGAAAATGAAAAGGGAAGGAAGCAACAAGATCAAAATTAACATCTAACACTGTCAGAAAGAATTAACAGTCAACATATTTTAGGCTAGTGAAGGTGCATCTTAATCTAGCTATCTTCTTGCTTTCTGCCTGAATACAGCCTAATTACTTGTCACTTGCCCTCAATAAATATTGTCTTCTGTTATAACTTTCTCTCTTATGTTTTAGATACAATGTCTGCACCGAGTGGCATCCCTGTCCCATCTGCACCACCTTCTTATGAGGAAACAACAGGAATCAATGTGAACTATCCTCGGCCCTATCCCACCCCAGAGCATGGCCAGAAACCGGATGAGAAAAGAATGAACCCTTCTCCATATACGGGACAGCCTTCACCAATGCATAATCCCAGTAAGCCTCAAACTCTACTGGACTTCACGTTAAGGAGATGTTGAGTGGCTGTGTAATATGTGTTGTGCAGAACATGAAAGATCATGGTTCAGAGGTGTTCTTCACCTTCCAGACATATTTTTGAAGGGAATAAGGTAAATAGGTTCTTGTGAATCCTGCAGTATGCACTAGTATCAATAACATCTTTTGGTGCTCTGCAGTTTTTTAATGCAGCTTTATTCTTAAGACAGTGTGTTTCTGCATTAGGAAATACCATGGTGATTTCTCCTTATGACCATGCATTTCATTGCTCTAAGCTTCAAAATACTTGAGGTTAACAGCTGGTTCTAGCTCAGAGGAAGTTGATTTTTTCCTTATTTGCCTATTGAGTATAGCATGTTTTTCTGCTCAGTTGCAGTTCAAACAGTGTATGTGCAGCAACCAGTAGTATTTTGTGACCGCCCAGTTCAGATGTGCTGCCCCTCCTGCAACCAGCTGATAGTGACACGTCTCTCGTATGACTCAGGAGCTTTGACTTGGCTGTCATGTGGTGGCCTCTTCCTGTTGGGGTAAGTTGATTCCAATTTGCACTTCATTTTGCTCTCCTTACATGTCCTTCTATAGCTCCTAAGGAGTGACAAAGCTCTCAGCTTTGTTGCAGTCTCGTTCTGTCTCATACTTGACCCTGAAAGATTGGATAGCCTACATATGCATTAGGTACTATATGACCTTAAAGTAGCTCAAGAACACTAATGATGGATTCCATAACCATGTGTGTTCCTACAGCTTCAAGGCAGCAGTTGTCTTGATGGCTTTTGCAGGAAATAAATTTTATCTTCCTATGTATGTAACAAATGGAAAAAGTAATTGATTTTGTTTCTGTTTTGCTTTGCAGGTGTGTAGCTGGCTGCTGCTTAATTCCCTTCTGCATTGATGCCCTAAAGGATGTGGATCACAGCTGTCCAAACTGCCATACTCTTCTTGGGTCTTACAAACGTTTATAGGCAGTGTTTAAACATTGATAATTGATTGATGAAGTTGGTTAGTACCTCTACAAGCTCTTTTTGAAGCTTCTTGCAAACTTCTGGTTGTTTCTGTGCATCCTGTCACTGGAAACCAATCAAAAGTAATGTTTATTGCTAGATTGTTTGAATAAGAATTTGCTTGAGGGGATTCCAACTTAAGACTGTAAAAAACTATATTTAATCTTTAAGGGTCACTCAGTGCAGAACCAGTTGATGGCAATTATGTTTTCCCTTTCTGCTTTATGCAAAACAGGTTGATGACGTTCTCCAGTTAATCTCATCTCAACTATGCTGCAAACTGGTGGGCTTGCTTATAGTCAGCTCAAACAGGGAGGAGAACATATCTGGAGAACTAGATAGGCTTGTGCTTGGTGCTGATGCTTTTGTAACAGCACTGTTTGCAAACCGGCAGGGAGCTGCTTGCCTCTGGGAAAAGTGCCCCCCTTTGACAAAAGAAGCAATTTGTTGGCATCTGTTCATGAGCACTAAAATTCACTTTAAAACTTCCTTACTTGAAAGAGAACCAAACCTAGAGGCTTCATCATTTTTGGAGGCTACTTTACCAAATGGACAACTCAGGTTATCATGCGTTGATGGTGATTCAATCTAGTACCTGAATTTCCTTGACAGTTTCAAGTCTAGTCATACCTCTACTCTACAGTAAAGATGTTCATACAGGAATTGATAATAGGTCTTTGTTAGTGGTTTCTGATCAGTTTGGATTTTTTTACTGCTGATCTAGATGTTTGTCAAGTGTTCTCTTTGCTCCATCCCAGTGAAAGTGCCCATACAGCCTTGGTTATAGCCTTGGAAGTCTTTCTTGTACATTTACGCAAGTCAACTGATAAAGCATAAATAAACCTCAGCCTTATCTTAAGGCTTAAATTCCACCTGTGAAGCACACATTCAGGACCTGGGGTTTCAATTGTTGATCTGTTTGTTAATTACTGTTCCTTCATTAAGAAGATAACATGATGCTTAAGGATTTTCTCGGCTGATTATTTTGGTGTGTACTGTGATTTTTTTAAACGAAAGAATTCTGTTTTCAGAGGCTTAAGCTGGATATGCTTATTTAAGACAATGATCACAAAAAATTAGGGAATGAGGCTCTTAAAGTTGAAATATTTTACTCTAAGTAGTGGACTTGGTCTGAATAAAGTCTTGATGCATTTGAATGATATCTGTCTAGAAAAGATGGGCATTTATATATGGCTGTGATGCACTGTATTAAGCTCTGTAAAAGCTAAAATAAAAATTAAAAATTACTACTTTTCCCAAATGTGCCTTCTATAAATATTTGGTAGAAGTTAACTTGAAGTCTTTCAACACTTCTGAAATCCAAGAGTTTTGTGGATCACAAATACAACTTTTAGGCCTTGTGTTAATTAGCTTTGGTAAAGTGCTGTTGCTTGTGTTTCATTTGCAGGAGGCTTAATAGCTGCCTTGTGCAATTGACAAAGGTTTCTGGTCATAGGGCGCCCTGTGCCATAGGAATTTCCATCAGTAGCTACTAACTTACAAGAGCTATGGTGATAAATAGGTTGCAATTTTGCAGCTCTTGCTGGATGGTGTAGAATTAACTTGTGGTGTTTTTTTTGTGTGTGCGTGGGTTTTGTATGCTTTTTTTTGTTGTTTGTCTGCCGCTGGATCGCTGCTTTCTCTGTTCTTTAATAGCCTGAGTGATGCTCCATTGAATTTTCTGTTCTGATGACAGGTAACAGTTCTAACTTAAGCAGATAGCATGTGCTGCTATAAAGCAGCATTCCCACCCCTCTGGATTTTACAGAAAATGTACTTCCTGTCAGCTTAACATCAGAGCAGGGCAGGAAGAAGCAATGAAGCATGCAGTGCTTCTGAACTGAATGTTCACTTGCATGATGAGGAGGATTTCTTTTAGTTCTTTCAGTACTCATGTCAGTCTGGTCTGAATAATCCTGCTGTACATTCACTTGGTAAGTCTTTAAATTACTATTTCCTTAGCTCCCCTTTTCTCTGCAAAGAGATGGCTGGCAAGTGTGAGGTTGTGACACCAGAATGCAGAAGGAATACAGACAAAAATAATACCTATGTGGGGATTTCTTCTATGGGCACAGTCCACTTCATCTCTTTAAACTCCTTATATAGATTGAGAACAGTACACATAATGCTGGCAGCTATCTCACCTAATTAAGTATTCTGCAAAACTTTCTGCTGTCTCTCCTATGCTTAAATTTCCTTAAATACAAAGGTATTTTGTGTATTACCTATAGAATGTGCCAAAGGAACTTGCTTTGTTAAAGTTACCTTAGACAGACAAATGAAGGATATAATTTGCTTTGTGTGAAAGGGCATTGCGTTTAAATTGCTCTTTGTTTTTAAACCTTACTATATTTAAAATAAAACTTCTGACTTTCATATCTAGTGCTTCTAATTGTAATGCTCAGAATGTTTCATATACACAAAAGGCTGAAATGTTAAAATTAAGTCAAGAAATGCAATTTCAGGGTGAAATTTTTCAGCCTCACTTGGGCCAGGTCTCTGATAAATGGTGGTGTCTGGCCTGCAGACCAACTGTGTACACACAGAACCACACTTGAAAAGCTGGTTTCCTGCTGTTTGGGCCATTTACTCATTTATTTTACCACCACCACTTCTCCCCCCTCTTCCCCAAGTTAAAACTCCTTTGGGTAAAACGTTTTTGCTGACAATACAACTAAACACACATATTGATACAGATAAGCTTCTATGTACCAGTAACTGGTAGGGAGGAAACAGATCTGAAATATCATCATATTCAGTCTGAAGGAATCCCTATTACCCATGTGAGGATGCCCTATTTTTTTTGAATGTCTGAAGCACTTTTTTCTTTGAGGTGCAGAAAATACAGAACGGCAGGATTAATTATCTCAAACAGCTTTGTTGTAGTGTGTTGGTATTCTTATTAAGCAACACTTTGTTAATAAGCAAGTTGTGGTGAACAAACAGTGGTGAACAAACAGTTTTTCTCCTGTTGATAGAAAATGAAGTGGCACACTGACTTCATGTGCTCGTATTATGTCTACAAATAAGGAAGGGACATGAGACATCTGGGATCCTCTGGCCTCACATGATAAAGTTGGGTGAAGCCTTCCCTTATCCCATCTTCATTCACTTTGCAGGATGGCATTGCTTTCTGTTAGACTTAAGTGTTATTTCCATTAGATTTCTGTTTTTAATTGACCCATCTTGTACGTGGTTCAAGTTTAGTTAGTTTTGGTGAAGCCTGAGCCAGAAGAAAAGAAAATATATGTTGTCTCCAAAGAGGATCCAAAATCCAAGCTGTTAAAACAGAAAGCAGCTGATAGCCTTACAAGAGGGAGTTGCTAGACAAGAACTCATGGTCTAAAAATTCTGCTATTTATTGTGGTGTTTGTGAAAGCACTGCTGCCAGTCTAACCACAGGTTCCTTTTTTAAAGGAAAGAGTTGTGATTTGTGTGCTCAAACCCACTTAATCATAGAATCATAGAAAGGATTGGAAAGGACCTTAAGATTATCTAGTTCAAATGCCCCTGCTCTGGGCAGGGACACCTCCCACATGCCACCCAAGGCTATGTCCAACCTGGCCTTGAGCACTGCCAGAGATGGAACATTCACAACTTACCTGAGCAACCCATTCCAGTGCCTCACCACCCTTACAGTAAAGAATTTCTTCCTCAAATCCAATCTAATCTTCCCCTGTTTTAA
>JASSUY010010333.1:0-78681 GCA_032466535.1 Forpus xanthops
AGCCCCTCTCCAGCATCCTCGTAGCCCACTTCAGACACTGGAAGGCTGCTCTGAGGTCTCCATACAGCTTCTCCAGGCTGAACAGCCCCAACTTTCTCAGCCTGTTTTCATATAGGAGGTGCTCCATCCCCTGATCATCCTCATGGCCTCCTCTGGACTTGCTCTGACAGCTCCATGCCTTGCTTATGCTGATGACACCAGAGCTGCACACCAGCCCTCCAAGTGGGGTCTAATGAGAGCAGAGTAGAGATGCAGGATCACCTCCTTCAACCTGCTGGCCTTGCTCTCTACGATATAGTTTCCAGAAAATAAACTCTGTTTTGTAGAACAAGCGACAGATAAGTGCAAACTCCATTGCCATGGCAAAATTCATGCTTAGGGGAAGGAACAGCAGGTAACAGCTGTTTCCAAGGACACAAACTACTTTTACCTCCCCAAGAAACTTGAGTTACTGTTTTTGGAACTGACTGCTAGACTGCAAACTTTGTCATGATTCAATTTTATTTTGCATGTGAAATGTGTTAAATCCTGGGCTGACACTCCATGAAATTCAATGTAGGAGAAATACTGACAGACAAATTAAGCCTCCAAAGGCAATGATATGCTAGAGGTGGGTTTGGCAGCACCAGCTAATGCCAAGACAGCCTGACACTTCCTATTGTAAGACCATACTTTATGTTCGCTTTGCAACTTTGGCAAGAGGTAACAGAATGAACTGTTAAACGTCCCTTTCAGGTTTGAAAGTATCACCTCCTTGTCTGAATGTGAGTTCATTGCCACGTTTAACTCTACAGAAACAGCTGTGGGACCTCAGTGGGAATGCCCAGTCCCACTGATCTCCTATAGGCGCTAGGGAGTGGACACGCTCTGGAGCTGAAATCTGGAGCTGTAGCCTGTCTCTGGGTCAGCATTCCATTTCAGCAAACAAGTGTATCTCTCTGCTCCCACTGAGTTAGGCACGCAGGGGGCTTTGCAGCCTAAACCTGTTTGCCATTGCCAGAAGACCCCTCCAGGGTCTCTCTGCCAATGGGAGCCCTGAAGCACTGCAGTATTTTTTCACTGATTAACAATTTGAGGTAGTTCCAGGCAGCCACGGGGTCCCCAGGGCTTGCTTCAGGCTGAATTTGGTCTCTGCTGTGAGAAAAGAGCTGCTCCTTCCACAAAGGTAGAAACCTGACCTCTACAAATTGTGGTGTTGCTCCTCACCACTGCCTGATGTGAGATCTTGCTTGTGTGGAGTAAGATCTCCCTTGGGCCACATCCTCCTTTGTAAAACACAGATACTTCCAGCTCCCAGGGCTCCAGATCCTGGAGACTTTCTATCTGACAAGGACAGAGTATTCCCAAAACCCCAAGTCACGGATGTGTTCCCCGTCACTGCAGTGTGACTTAAGCTGTAGAGACAAGTCATCCCTTTGTGCTTGTGAGATCAGGTGAGGCAGTATGGTGAGAACGCAGTGAAAGCAACACCATTCAGGGCAGTCTGCAAAACCCACTACAGAACCCAGTAAATTACTTCTGGGCTGGGTTAGATCTGTCTACAGGAATGGATGTTGCCTTGTTATTCTACTGCAAAAAGCATTAAATGTAAGGATGGATTAAAATGTAGGTTATAAACCAGCATCATGTAAATGGGATTTTGCAGCTAATTATTGAAGTCGATATGTTAGTTTTTGTTTTTAGAAGGCATATGGAGACATATTAACCTTTTAAAAATCAGCCACGGAATCTCAGCAATTTAAATCCTAAATAACATGTGGCATAACTTTGCATTATGGGTCTGTGACCTTTACATTTCTATATCAAGAATTTCACTTTGATTTGCATTAAAATGTATTAAAACCTGGGCTGACACATCATACAATAAGGTTCAGCTTAGGAAGAATATTTACAGATAAATTACACTCCAAAAGCCACATTAGAGGTAGTGTTGGCAGTACCACCTCTGGCAAAGGTGGTCGACACTTCCTTTTTCTTTGTATATATTTACTTTATAACACCTGCAATATTCAAAAGAATGAGCTGCCAGGTCATGTTCTTCTCATGTTTGGAGATAGAGACTTTGCAGCTTTCTTTTTCTTTTTTTTTTTTTTAAATGAAGGAAAGAAGTTCAGCTATTCCAGAAAATGAAACCAACCAAAATACCATTGTTCCCGTATCTGAAAACTCTTTTTGTGGAAAGACCAAAGCAGTCACATTCTGATTTCAAACTTGTTACCTGGTAACTACCATGGAGGTGTGTAATTCAAAGGATACATCTTCATTGTGAAAATGTGTTAGGATTTGGCTGACCTCTCAGTCTTTACCAAAGAGCTTTAAGATTCCTGCCACATCCATGAAGACTATAAGACATACTTTTTTGGAAAATTTATATTTCAGGAGCTAATTTTCCAGAGATTTTTTTTTCACTTCACATTCTTCTTCAGATGACATCTTCCGATGTCTCTCAGGACAGAGATATTGTAGTGATATGACAAGGGGTGATGTGTTTAAACTTAAACAGGGGAAGTTTAGGACAGAAGGGTGCTGAGGCACTGGAACAGGGTGCCTAGAAAAGCTGTGGCTGCCCCATCTCTGGAGTGTTCAAGGCCAGGTTGGACACAGGGGCTTGGAGCAACCTATTCTAGTGGAAGCTGCCCCTGCCCATGGCAGGGGTTGGAACTGAATGATCTTAATGGTCCTTTCCAACATAAGCCATTCTATGATTCTATATTCTATGATAATGGGGGTTTGATCACTATTCTCCCTCCTTGATTTAACAGCAGCTCAACGAAGAACACATGCATCACATTCCTGCCGCATACAGGGAGTTGCTGCATTAGGACCATTAGCGGTGGTAATCCCATCCACTGGTATTTCCCTACATTTCCCTTCTTGCATATAATATTATTAGCAGAAGGATATTTAGTAAAGGTTATATAATCATATAGAAGAAGTGTTTGCTCTTGTTTCTTTTTTTCCTGATAACGCCTTCCCTCCACAAAATGGAACTAGGAGAATTAGAAAAAGAAGACTCATCTGGCTTTTGAAGTTAATGGTTGAAATGTTGCTCCACTTACACAAAAAATAAACCCTTTGCAGAAAATCCCTTTATTCAAATTGAGATACTTCTTTCCAGTCAGGTAGAAAAAGAGAAATCAGCTTAATACAAAGACTAACTAAAGAGCCTCTGCTCAGAGACTGCCACTTAAAATCTGTATGAGAGAGAACTTTCCTGAGTTGTAGGGCACAAGCTGTTTTTGCCATCCATCTGAACTGCACCTGTACCCCTCGGTTCTCATCTCCTACCAAGAAATCTCTACAGAGCAGAAAAATCTTTTGTTCCACAGATAACAAAATCTCTTTTAAAACCTCTTGTAACTCTTTCATGTTGCATTTATGTACAACACTGCAGCCCAGTTGAGGCACCTGAGTGACTGATGGGAACAGGAAGGACAGAGCAGGAATTTGCCTACATGAAGTTTAAATCCTTCCAGCTCTTACATCTCTCCAATTTTCCAAACCCAAATCCTGAAGGTTTCATGAGGACAGGTGCTTTGCAATTTATGCGTACTTCTATATATCACACATTTTTCATGCCCACTGACTATCTACTTACACAGACAAAACAGCACTTCAACAACAGCCTTTTCTAAGTGCACCATAGCTACAACTTACCGATCATTCATAAGCTATGAAGCTGGTGTATATGATTAATTCCCCAGGCCTGGCAGCCTGTATTTGCACAAACACAACCCCCACTCCCAAACTTGCAGCACTGCATATGAAGCTCCTGAAGAAATAAAACTGACATAAGAATCCCACTACAGTGGTCTCCAAAGCCCCATAGATCTTACATGGATTCCAGTGGCAAGGGAGCTCCAGATGGTAACAACCATGTGAAATGAATGCAGCAGAAAAAACCTGGTTGGTTGGTTTCCCTAAATTACCTTGACTCAAGCAATAAAATCTTACTAAAGCAAACAGTTAGGTGAGAAATTAGCAATGGGGCCATAGGGTGAAAACTTTAAATAACTTTAAAAAGATCCATTTGGAAGACTATCAGGAGGTATCTAACATATTATCCTTTTCCAAAACACAGCTCTTATTAAATATAGACACTGTACAGTGCCAAGATTCAGGCTGTTAACGGAATCATAGTTGAATGACTGATCTCTAAATTAGCTAAATGAGTCTCCTTTCTAAACCAATAAAGATCAAAAGAAGCTGCATCATCTGTAGCTTGTAATATTACTTTCCTTCGACTATATGAAACAGTCGCACTAGTTGGGAGTCACACAGTACATTCAGCAGACAAAACCAAAACGCTAAACTCTGTAGCCAACTCTAACAATAAGCACAAATCTGAATATATCCTGGGACAGAATTCCCTCCAGTCTCCATGAGTCTAAGACTTTAACAAATATAGTCTAAAGAATGGTTAAATGTCAGCCTAGGGATCTTTGTGTGTCACTGTGGTTTACCTGGGCCTGTCCATCTAACAGGCAACTCTCTCAGTTTTCTTAAATTCACATTTAAGAAGTGATTTCTGATACTGCAGTACTAAATGACAAAAACCATCATCCCTCCCCCCTTCCTTACAATCCAAGGCAATGTGTGTTCTAACAAGTACATGACTCAAACTTACATTTTTCTGAGGTTGGGCAATTTCTTGAAGAGCCCGATGGCTTCCAAAACAGAAATATCATTGTCATTCAGACGCCTGATAGGAACAAACAAAGAGACATTTAGTACTTCACAGATGCCTACAGATACATCTCTGTGACATACAGGGTTGCCACACAGAGAACTATGACCTTTGTTGAGCAAGATACTACCTGCCGTCTCTCTCAGAATGCCAGAGTGAAAAGAGTTTGGCTTTGAAGGAAAGGGAACATAGAAGAGTTTCTATAGTAAAAGCTTTAGATGCCTTTAAGAGTGTAATGCCAAATGACAGTGTCAGAATGCCTCCTTCTTCCAATGCACATGATAAGGGATTATTAACCTTAAACATTACACAGCCTTGTTTGTGTGACTAAATCTCCCTCACGCATTCTGCTACAGAAGACATGCAATTGGAGATGCAGCCTGTTTAAACAGAAGGGATCTGATTTCAGGTTCTTTCCCATCAAAGTCTGCTGGTCCTCAAAACCAGTGCGAAGGCCACTGGCTTGCACTCGGCATGCAAAATTCTTCTCTGATTACATGTAGCTCCATTTTTCTATGTAGTGACTTCGCTGTATTTCTGGTAGTCTCTCACATTTTTCTATCTTACCTTCAGTTCAACAATTTCTATGGGGGTTTAAATAGAAGTACAATAAGAACACTAACTGAAAAAGAGAATTGTGTTTGAAGATACTAATATAACAAAGAGACAGATTCTTCAGCCACTGATAAATGCATATTCTCATATCTCTTTAGCATTATAACTCGGAAGTATCTCTAAAAGCAAATACATTTCATAAAATCACTTATAGCTTAACAGCACATTGGTTTCAGTGAGAAGCATTTCACCCAAGCAGTAGGCACCGCTGAGATGGAGAGTTCCTGATCAGATTTAACTCAAAAGAATTAATCTGTTTCTTAAGTAAAAATGATCTGATGGAAAGCCAAAGGGCTCAAAGGTAGAATGAAAAGGAATCAGACAGCTTGGGCCACATAATAGGGCAGCACTTCAAGAAGACTCACACCGGCAGCTGACACATAGGGTCATGGCTCCTTTCTCATCCCCACAGTTGGCATGAATGCTAAGGAAATAAGAAAGTTGTGGCACTCCTTTTAAATAAAACAACTTCCCCTCTTTCACACAGGGATTAAAGTAGAAGGTGCCTTCTTGAAACACTCTCAGTCCCTTTTATAGCCTTTAAAAGCAGGAAACCCAACATGCCCTGCTGAGCACAGCATGGAGAGCAAGCACTTACAGATCAGTAGTATATTCAGGAAGGTGACTGGGTAATCGGGTGAGTTTTTGGTTAGAGCAGTCTACAATTGTTCCCTCACAGCGACACTTCTCGGGACAGACAAGGTCCATGAAACACTTCCCACTGAATTTACTTCTGTAATCCTCTGACCCTGCAATGAAAGAAAAACACATTCCAGCAAACAGTTCTGACAACTGCAGCAAGCAAAGGTTTCATGGAATCCATTCTCAGCACCACCTCTTGTCAGCCCTCAGCTCCTGCATGCTATTTTAATACTTGCCAAAGAGCTCTGTTCAGCAACCTTTCAAGTTACTCCAAGACCAGCCTCTGTTTTTTCACCCTTCCCTTGACACACTGATTCCTTGCCTAGCAAACCTACCTGTTAAGGTACATTCCAGCAAAGTCACTTTTCCCTCACTTAGTCCAGCAACAAGGAAAAGGGATGCTATGAAAGCAGGAGCTACCTTGGCACACTCAAACGACAAAGGATTTTTACAGATGTCATTAAAAAGCCCCAAATTTTCAGAGCTCAGCTCTTGGAGTTATGTTTGAAAGCAATCTTTTATGGGAAAACCGTGTCAATTTTCCAACAATTAGATACTTTTATTAACTCTGTTAAACAAACAGCGAAGGAAAGTAATAGCAGTTTAAATCATTTTCTTTTTAATTAAGGAACGGGTAGAACATACTTAGTGAGAAGCACTCCCTAATGTACTATTATACCATGATTGCCAGACCTCTCTGACTAGGTTTTTGACCCGTTCTAATGAAATGCTTTTCCAATTAAGCCCAGTGAACTAATCTGTCCCTTCCAGGTTTGGTTTTTCTCTTTTAATAACAGCAGGTTGGAAATCTGATCTCTGTGCTTCAAGGAACCAGGAGCATTAATAAATGTGTATGCAAGCAAAGCATTGCCAAACCCCTACCATGCAATACTTGCCCACTCACTTCATATTTCATAATGGAAATACCGAAACTGTCTCAGGAACCGGTGACATTCCCAACTACCAAGAAGTAGTTTTTAACTTTTCCACAGTTTTAAAGGTCAATTGCAAGGCCTTCTCAGGAATGACATGAGCAGGTTCCGTTTCTAAGAACCTGAAAACATCAATAAAGACTTAAACCTGAGCTGAAATTTGTTTTTAGAGACTTGATGACGTTCAGCACCTGCCTCCCCTTCCCAGACTAATAAATACAGCTCTGCTCATTTTATGACCACATGCTATTTTCCATGAGAAAAAAGAAGTCACGTAAACCCACTATAATTTTAATTCATGCTACACATTACCTCCACAGGCTGATGCACTCAAAGTGAGCAGTTCTGCAGGCACTCTAGCATTGTGTTTCTACAGATACACTCCAGTTTAACTTTGTAATTCTGAACTAGATTATCAGAAACATCACATACAGCTTTGGACATTACCTTCTGTGGTGCCAAGTACTTTGTAAGTTATCATGCTTATTGTAAATTCTAAATGTGTGAAGTCTAAAGTCAGACTTCACTATTGTTTTACAGGTTTACAGTGCAGCACTTCAAATATTAAGATTATTGGGCATTTTAAAGTGTTACAAAAATACAGGCTAAGCCTTTCCCCACACCACCATCCTTTAAACTTTCAAAAGCCCATCTGATTTCCAGTCCTCAAAAATCCAGGCTTGGTCATCAGGCTAAAATATCAAGTGTATTACAGCTTGGCTACAAGAACATACAGCTCTTCTTTTCCAGTTCTATGAGACAGTACCTTTGGTTGTTTATGATTCCTTGGAAATAATGCCAAAGCTGAACAGCGGCCAGGACCAGAGTTGATTAAACTGCCACAATTAGAGTACACCTTCAAACACCCACCACAACTTGGAAATCCCCAAATCAACCCTTGAAGAACCACTTCTAACCTTTACTGTAAAAGCTTTCCTGGAAAGAATAATCACAAACACCATGAAGTTGCACAAGGTAAAAGTTTATTCAGTATAATTTTTTGTCTACTGGCGGATACAACAGTCATCTTCCTATGGGGAAAAAAGAAGGTTGGGAAAGTGGAATGCTTCATGAAAGACAAAACAAGGGGTATATAACGTTAGAAGGTGAGAATCAGGTTTTGGTTTTCTCTCCAGCTTTCAGGCAAAGTAAATAAAGAACATTTATCACATACTGACTTAGCAGCTCCACTCTCCTGAAGCCATATGACTTTCCACAATACATCAGCTATAAGAAGTTGATCTTTAAAGTAACAGTTGCCCAGGTAAGCACTGAGTTCGAAGTAATCAATAGCATACATATGCTCAGCAAGTAATCATCTGTTAGCCTGCGAGACAGCAGGAATCACCTGCCAAAGACTAGATAAAATTTACTATTTGACCCGAGCCTTGCAATTACGTGGGCAGGTGGCTGCTTTATTAAGATATTCCCTTCTGGGATAGTAATGTGAAATTCAGCCATCTGTTTGCAGAGCTATTTAAGTGTGTATATTCATTTCTACACACAGGGCTCTACCAGCGTGCTGCTGCAGGGCTCTGAGTGAACATGACTGGATTCAGGAAGTGCAGTTAACCATCACACATATGTAGTAGTTCTTACATACTACAGAATCACCTGTGGAAACCCATGGAAAAGAGATGTAGGATGGAACACAGCCTGAGAGTTTCTGGTAATTTCTAAAACTAGAAAGAATTGTTTGCTGTAAAACAAGTAGCCAAGAAAACAGCAAGGACTGAGTTCAATGGAGGACAACTGTGTTTACCTGAACTGCTAGCTACTCTTGATAACACTTTCATTTCACAACCTATATGACATCATGTTGTGGTTTAAACCCAGCCAGTAAGAAGGAGTAAAATAACGGTTAGAGCTGAACCCAGGACACACCACTACCAGGTACCAGGGCATTGCAGATCCTCAGCATCACAAACCAAATACACACACTATTCTACAAAACAGCACATTTCCAATTTTAGGTGCTTTTCTAACATCCACATAGAGAAATTAAGCACTGTTTAAAATCGAGTTGTTTTTAAAACTTAGGTTTGCTCAAAGGATATAAAAGGAGTGCTGGAAGATCTGTTCTGGAAAAAAATCAAGCTGTCTCTACAGAGGCTTGAATATATTCATCCTAGAAAAAATGGATCCAGCTGCCTCAAGTTTGGCATCAAAAATATCATCACTGAGATCATTTGGGCCAAAACTTGGACAAAAATACAGGAATCCTGACACTCTTTTCTTCAGGTCACCATGAGATCACAATTCTCATGGGTTTTCAGGGGAAAAAAGGAGGAAAATTGTCAGTTTCACATCACTACTATTAACTTTTATCAGTGATCACAGATTAAATCCAAGAATCTCAGATGTCCTCCTTCTGATGGCTCCACAACAGATACGTAACAAATCTGTCAGATGAGGCAGCAATTCTGTATAAGAAAACTTCAGTATGAGGCTCTCAAAGTCCTTTATTAATAGGTGTCATTATCTCTGCTTTACAAAGGGGAAAGTTAGGCACGAGTACGTTAAAGATCTCATCTAAGCTGTCAAAGCTAAAATGGCCATTTGCACATGCTGGCTCAGCTGTGTGCTTATGGAACTGCTGGATAAGACTGTTTTCAGACAGGCCATGGTAGCCACATAGTTTTAAGAGATAAAAGCCAATGCTTTGCAGGCTCCTCTGAAGTTTTGCTGCTGTATACTTCTTCAGAATGAAATTCCAGCACATTAGGATTGCTCAGCTGAGGTCCAAAGTAATGTTAAATACCTTCTTGTTACAGAAATGGCATCCAAAGTGTACCTCAACTAGAAGGACTCACTGGACAGCTCAAACAGAGACATGTAGTATACGTTATTTATAAGGGAAGAAGACAAAAATGATTTTTCATCTCTGCAGGTATGTCTGGAATCACCCTTGATTCATATTAATCAACAGGATGCCTAAGTTCTTCATTCTAAAAGCAATTAAACAGATTAATTATTTAGAAATGGTTATTCTGCATGCAAGCCCTCCGGAAAGTCAGTCGCAAACATCACTAGGGCTCCTGCAGTGTCCCGGAGCCTGGGTAAGCAGCACTTCACCATCTGCAGTTCTCCTGTGAGGAAAGGGGAATCTCTCACCTTTTGATGCTTCTGAAAACAGCAGAAGTATGCCATGCGGCAGGGAGTATGCAGCCTTCCATGGTGCTTGACAGAACCATGTTCCGTTTGTATTGTTCTACCACATGGTTAGATCAAGCACAAAGGAAAACCCCATGAACAGCCAGAGTCAGAGTTAGGCAGCGCCAAAGAGAGAAGAGCGTTGAGAGGAAGCAGCATGGAGAAGCACAAGCTGAAGGTTCACGGAGAGCTGCTCTCCACTCCACCCATGCAAAAAGGTGCTGGATAAGAGGTCATCCTTTATGCTATAGCTGCAGGAACACCCTGGAGCACAATTGGGGTTAGTGTACAAGAACAGAGCCCAGGCGAATTCAGAGACAGATCTAATACGACAGCAAATGCTACCAAAAGAGTTCAAACAGCTCCTTCCAGGAAGGATGTGTGACTTTCACCACATATTGAGTGCCCAATCTATTCTGCTCTTTATTAGCTACTTACTCCCTCCTGGTGTCTCCTTTCAGTATAAATGCTGCTTTGGTTTGCTCCATTTACTTAAGTGCAATCTCAGACATACTGCAGCACACATTAAAGGAGATTCTGAGCTGATGACCAAGCACTGGCATTAAATGCTCCCCAAGCTCCTTTTGAGCCTGATTTCAGCTCCCAGTGACCCCTCATTGTGGTAGCACTTACACTGACAATCTGTAACTACCACTGCTTTTCTTTTCTTCAACTGTACTTTACAACAAGGTAGCACACACATGCTACTACAGAGTTCTTAAGGCAACCAGAAGCATTTTGGTATTCTGTTTCTTGGCATATTTGTTGTGGTTTGTACATCATTTGCTGATGATGTATCATTCTCTTTCCAACATCCTGGATTGTTTCAGACAGCTTTATTTCTTGTAACTCATTCCTGCAACTTTGACTTGGAAAGCAGGGCATTAGGGTTTGGCTTGACTGCCCCCACTGAAATGAAACTCCATTGACTTTAATGTCTTCAGAGCTATGCCAGCGGAGGGTACTTTTGAAAGTCACATCTCAAATGCTCTTGCAGCCTTCACAAATGAGAGAGAAAGTGCCTGTCCTCTGCGACTGCTCAGAACATTCTGCTGGACTTCACTGAAGGTCAGTGCTTGTGCTCTTTAAAAAAATATCACTCTCCTTAGTAAGAGGTTTGCTTTGCCCAAAGAACACAGTCAGCATTAAGCATATTATTCATTGCCTACATGGAGAACAATGCAAGTACTTGTGTAGGGATGACAGATAATGCAGCAAGGAGCTCTGCTTCACCATTTTGCTATGAACCAGCGTTATTATGCAGAAAGGCAACATACAGTTACTTGGGAACTCCAGAAAATAAGTACAGTGTTAACATGGTTTCTTCACACTGTGGGTTTGCATACAGCAATGAAAGTAAGACAACTGGATTTACGGTCGATCTTTATGGTCTAAGAAAGCAGCTAAAGCACCTTTTTAGGTGAACCTAACACAACAGACCTTCATTCCCCACAAGCTGCCAAATTAGCCAGAGTCCTGAGACAAAAATTAGGTTATGAATTTTCTCTTGTGACTCATGCAACATGGAACAAAGAACCATTAATTTTCTTTTATGATTCATTCAAAGCATGCACAACCCTGGAATCCACTCCTCATTTATTTACAAATTATACCTATAAGCAGTATTCCTGCCAGTAATTTTGCAGGGCTGGAGCAAAGGACGATGCAGAATTCCATGTTTCTACACTGCTTTGATAATGCAGCAATTCTGGCATGGGCTCTTCAGATAAATTCACCCACAGTATTCTGTTAAGCAGTGACAAGTAATATTTCATATCTTCTAAAGACTTTGATATTATACACTGATTTACAGTATTAAGCGGAATATCTGTAATAAACTCACTCATTTCAGTGTCAATGAACTCTTTCAGTCATACTAGAATCAAATTTAGTCAGAGCCCTGCAAGCGTCTTCCTGAGAAACCCCCAGAGAACATTTGGAACAAGTCTCTGTTCCTCTGCTGCACTAATTAAACACCGCTTACAACAACTGCCTCAGCTAATCAGCAACTCCAACGAACAAGAGGTACCAGCACACAAAGAAAAGGCTGCCAAAATCCTAATTTATGTCCCCAGAATACAAGAGAGGCACATTCCGACCTTTCTGCTTGTTGCAGACTATTGCAAAATATGCGCAGGAACAGAGCCTCCTTCTTTGGTATTTTTTTTTTTGCTCTTTTGTTTTTAAAAGCAAACCAAAACAGGGAAGAACATTATTTTTTAAATTGTGTGCATATATATATAATCCTTTGGATGTACATAACATCATTCTGCATAAATGCTTCCAAAAGAAAAAAAAAAAAGGTTGAAAAAGGAATGGCCATACCTCCAAATATCTGCCAGTACTCATGAAACCCTCCATGCTTTTAGACAGACTCTACATCCAAGCAGCATTGTATGGCTTGGCTTTGGTGCGAGTTCACCTTTGGGAAGCCAACAGCTGTTGGTTTATCAGCCACTAAACCAGCAGTTTGCTAAAAAGTTTGTATCTAGGACGCTGTTTTTGACTGCCCCATCAAGTGTAACACCTCAGGAGGCTCCCAGTCTTGGAACAGTCACATGAAAATTTGTTGCCAACTGCAGGCACAAATACTCCTGCCCTGGTTTTAGCTAATTAGCTCTCTTTATACCAATGCCCTCTCCAATTATTTTGTTTATCCTATTCAAGTGACCACTACATATACACACAAAAGTGCTAATTTTGCATCTCTGGCAAGTGTTGCTCAGCTTAATCTCAACACACACCATAGCAAGTGTGAGAACAAACTTTGCCCTACTTCGGTTTTTGAGGTGTCTGAGTTACAAGAGCAACCACTCAGCCTTCTGCCATAGCTAATGAGGACACCTTCAGAGGACAACTCATCTCTCGAGTGGGGAATCTATATCGCTCTGTACTCTGCCTACACGGTGAATCTAGGACAACTATGCTATTTGGAGGTCTAAGTGATCTGGATGCAGCTGTGACTCAACATTCATCCTCCCTCTTGTCATTGCCTCTTTACTATAACTGCAAGTGAGGATGTTGGCTGGTAACAAAGCAGGTCAGATGTTTAGCTTTTCTGAAGACTACCTCTACTTAAAAACAAAATGAGGCACAACCTTAAAATAAACTTTCTAACTGGACATGTCAATATGCTTTCTTATGAAGAACCACATCCTCTGCCAAACAGAACCACCTGCTCTATGTTAAGCTTATACTTCCATGAGTAAAACAGTTTCCATTCTGCCTACTTTCTCCCTACTACAGTGCAGGAAACTTTCACCATTGGACTCATCATGAGCTAGTGAAGAGTTAGAGAAACTGACACAAATATTAACAGAAAGAGCTTAATCGCTATCAAAGATTTAAAGGGAGGGCTATAATCAGAATACAGGACAGCCAAATTGCTTCTGCGACGGGAACATTTCTACAGGACAAGGGAATTCAGCTCCATTACTACTAGTCATAGCAGCCATGTTGTGCTCTCTAATGACTTCAACTTCAGGAACATGTCATGCAAACCACATTTCAAATATACTCAGTTACAGCGTATGGTGAAGACTTCAGGTTCATAATTATGAGTTCAGTCCAGGATTTAACCTGCAGGTGATTTGCTGCTGTTAAACAGCCTTCCGTGCAGACAGAATTGCTCTTGTGCACAACATATGCATATTCTCAGTTTTGCTATATTCAGTTTCTGAAGGTACTTTTGCCGAGTTTTTCACTTCATAAAACCAAACCTAAACACACAGAAAACCCCACAGAAAGAACTCCGAATGCCGTTAACTTCCCAGTTGTCCAGACCATACACAATCTTTCATGGCCCTTTTCCTCAAAAGCCCTGTGGAGCAGAAGTGCTAGAGTTTGGCCTAGACAAGATTAGGCTGGATATTAAGAACAATTCCTTGCCCCAAATGTGCTCAGGCATTGGAACAGGCTGCCTAGGGCAGTGCTGGATTCACCATCCCTGCAAGTGTTCACATACCGTTGCAGACGAGGCCCTCAGTGCCATGGGTTAGTGGTGGCCTTGGCAGTGCTGGGCAATGGTTGGACTGGATGAGCTTAAAGGTCTTTCCCAACCTGGTTGATTCTATGGGATTTCCTGTTAACATGTCCATGCATCACCTCCTGCATGGACAAACCTCCAAGCTGCCAGGGCTTGGTGTCTGCTCAGGCAGGAGCTGCTGCAGACCAGCACGCCAAGGGCAGGCAGAATAGTGATTGCCTGAGCACATGTCACTGCAGTACTGGAACCAGGCAGACAAGAGCAGCTGGAGATCAGTGCAAAACCAAAGACTGTTTACTTACTAAAACTGGAAGGAATTTGCAAAGTTATCATCAGAATGACTGGCAAATTACAGGAACAACTGGAGCATGTTTCAATCAGAAGATCTGGATTAAATTCACTTGTCATTCATGACTTTTAAACACTGATGAGGAGTAACAATTTATTTCACCTTTCATTTTCAGAGCTCAAAGAGCTTGAACAGCCTTTACATGTCACTAAGAGCAGAGAAGGGGATAACCTAAGGAGAGCAGGGGCCAGGAAACATGTAGAATACTGTTGGGACCAGAGAAAAAGCCCTGATACGCAGCCTATGTTTTCCTGACTGGGAACACTGTCCATTGCAGTTCTATACTTCTGAGGTTGAAACAATGCAGCAGTAGAAGAGAGAAGGAAATTTCAGGTGATCACAAGTAATAGGAACTCTGTTCCAAAGTAGGCAGGTAACACAAGAAAGGTGAATATGGCTGAAGATAGAAACTGGAAAAGACACATAAAGAATTAGTACAAAACCTGCAGTTAGTGAGAAGAGGTTTTATCAAATGCCTTCAAGAATTATGAGTGAACAAGTAGCAACATCCCTATGCAGTAACAAAGGATGATAACATAAGAGATACAACATTAGCCTTAAATATGCAAGTCCTGGATCCGTATGTACCACAGAGGCTGATTTTGATTTGGCTTGGGCTAACAAGATGCAGCGTCCAAAAAGGAGAGAATCATGATGGCAGATGGTTCACTGCCCTGCTCCTCTTATTCCCTGTGCTTTTGATTTGCACAGCACAATCTGGAACTGAAGTCACTAATTACAGTTAGATACTATGTATGTCCCAATGTAAGAGGAAGCAGGAACACAAGTTTACTACACAGTATTTGAAATAATAACCATATTCTAAGATTCTTATTTCTAAGAATTAGAAGGTAAAAAGCTTCTGTAATGTGATGTTTGTAGATATGCATATTCTTTGATCACTACCAAGAATGGCTTGTGTCAGAAGGGCAGGTGGAAATTCCATCGCTTTTGAAATACATAAAAAAAGCACAAACATACTACAGGGGGAAAAAAAAGATACACAGCTGAACACAAGGGCAAGCTCTCTGCAAAAGCTATTTCATACACAGTATCACAAAGCAATCAAGGATTCTGTCGACTCTTGAAGTGACAATAAGCTAGCACAGAGACAACACAATCTGCTCATAGATTCAATTCCCTTTCTCCTAAAGCCCAGTGCTGCTTTAGAAAACAAAGCTGCTGTGTGGAGAACTTAATCAAATGCTACTGGACAGAAGATATTTGTTGTTCTTTTCCTCCTATTCCTACCAAGAAGGGAGCCTCCAGTGACCGGGAGCTGGCAAGTACCGTTGGATCCTTAGGTTGTCACAGTGGGTAGATGCAGCCAGAAAGAAAATGATCATCAGAATATTACTGTTGCTACTGAAAATGACAGTATTTTTCTTTTCTAAACAGAACATGGAGAATTAGTCACAGCCTGTTCCTCCCATTTCTCTTTCAAGAAAAAACATTTTAGTCTCCTGATTCTATAGCCGTGGGGAGAGAGTTGAGCAAGGGGGAGGTTTATTATTATTTTGGTGCATCGCATTAAATGGCAGGCAGAAAACCACAGGAAATATTATCAATTGCAATCTGAGGCTTAAACATATTTGATAGCATATTCAACAACTTTGCTTGTCTCACAGCCCCAGGCAAAACCATGCCCCTTTCCCTGCTGTTCCTTCATTTCATGCCATAATGCTTCCAATTCTCCTTTTAAAAAGAATAATGTACCTTATCTACCTGTTGCACAGAATATCCTTCCTATGGCCACTCATAACATTTGCAGATGTTGCTCCATCATTCTCAGTAAAAGCTTGAGTCGTTTGGTTCAGGGAGGAAAGAGCATCTGGGAGAAGTGCCTCGATAATGAATTAAAACAAGAAGGCAAGTTATTCTTGCTGAATGCTATCTAAAAGGACAGTAAGGAGCTGGAATGAAAACTGAGGGAAACAATATGCAGAATGAAGTTTTCTAGATTTGATGTCTTTTTTTACTGTGCTGCATAGTTTTGTCTTCACAGTTTCATTCAATTGATCAAATCCAGTTCTATTTAGTCCATGCGCATCTCAGAATGTGTCCTCTTCACATTATCTTCTTGATGTTCCTCTACCATTTCCAATTGATGAAGCTTCCGGCAACTCAGCTTTTCTTCCCCATTCCTGCTAATTATTCCTCTTTCCTATCCTTGTATCCTTTTTTTCTGCTAATATACCGAGCAACCAGATATTTTCTCAAGCAGGGTCTTTACTGACAGACCCCTTTATGATCCACTGTAGAATCCTAATGAATGTGGAAAACACACAGAATTGCTTCAGGACAACTTCAGAACTCTACAACTTCAGAACTGGTCCTATTCCTGATTCCAAAGAATTAAGTTTACCTAAGCTGAACTATTCCTGTGTGTGATGCTGATGCTGGCTGAGTAATCCTATTTCCACAGAGTTGATACTTTCTGTTCATCCTCATCACTTTCCTAAGGTCAAAGACCAGGTCAGGATAGAATCCCTCACACTGCCTCCTTAAGCATCCCCTCATATTCACCGAGTTCCAACCCCACACATCTCTTTGACCACTGTTTGAAATGTATTAAATGAACTACATGAAAATAACAGGATCCTGAAACAAGAACCCTTTAAGAAAAGGGATGCACATTTACAGAAGGATTTAGAATAAAAATTCCTTTCTCATACATTGAGCAAATAATGTAAAAACTCGACAGAATCCAACAACCAGCAAGAACACTGACAAGTTACCAAGCATTGCCATGCCAGTGGGATTGTACAGGCTCATCCCTGGGGAATATAAAGCACTGCTCAAAAGTCTGACTTTGAATGATGAAGATTCATACCTCATGGCCTTTTCTGCACAGAGACGTGCTGTGTTAAATCCTGGGATGAAACATATTCCTCAAAATGAAAACATGGAAAATTCCTGCTAAATGCCAAGTCTGAATCAGCCGTGATTCAAAGGGACAACTTGAGCAGAGCAGGTGCCAAGGATGTCTGTTCTCTGGATTGATTTACAAACTAAGATTCTTATAAACTATTAGACGCTCCCCGTCTCATGTGAGCAGACAGTGAGTCAAGTTCAGTGTATCTCATTGCCATCTGGAAACTGTACAGGCAAGGATATCTTCTCTATTGAGCTTTTGAATAGAATTAGTTTTCATCAAGCTGAAATCTTTGTTCTGAAGCTGTACAATCACTGCTCTCCTCCTTCATAAGTCAAGTTTATGCCTTTTCCATGTGGTTTTGATATACTCGTAGAACTGGAGACCAAGAGAAAAACAGCCTAATGCCTCAAGGAAAGGACCCCCAAGATAAGAACTCACACACAATATTATTCTCAGCATCACCAGGTATTGTGTTCTGCATTCTTACTCCTCTGAGCTATGACCTTTCATAAATGATATCAGGTGGTGTTTGCCTTATCCAATAGCCTGTACCATTGTTTAAGGCATGCCTGCACATGCATAACATTAATTTCTCTAGCCTATTAATAAAAGCAGGGGAAAATAACAGTTGCAAATTGGGTGCAGATTTACACTGCTCTGTTTCTGCAGTCTCTTTTCCTTTCTAAATTATATTTATGCATTTGAATTTCCAGTTTCTTTAAACATGAATATTACTAATTATCTTGTTCCTATGAACGACACAATCCAAAACCACTCATAAAAGTATGTCCTAATTTCAGTTCTGGTTATAAATTTTGTGGCTTGAGTCACAAGTGGCTGAAGACTTTAACATTCATGCCCTGGTAAACCTGACTGCAAATGAAGTTATCTTTATTGCATTTTCTCCATAAAGAGAAGGTTTAGCTCAGCATATTGCTTGCAGAGATACACAAAGCACAACGGCTTGTTTTGGGCTGCTGCCATTCAGCTTCATGCTGCAACCCCATCTACAGTCATTAATCTTTTAGAACACAATTAATCATGGTTGGCTGTTTTGTAGGGTTTTTTTCTTTTCAGGGGAAAAAGACAGAAATCATACTAATTTTCATAGAAAACATTGCCAGCAGTCTATCAATAACACTCATTTTTCTTCTCAGTACACACTAATAGGTTCGCTCACTGAAACCTGCTTGTCTTTCCAATATACAAAATGCACTAAACTAAAATACACATGACCAAGAGAAAAAACACAAGAAGCCTCAGTCTGCCTTGTTCTGCTGTGTAAGGTAATAAATGCCATTTCAGTGATAGCCGGGCCATAAATAAAATATGGATAGACTTGAGAAAAAGGTGTTTATGTTACTTCAGAGCTTATTTTCAGGTGGAAACATTTCTTTCCATCTAGCTCACACAAGACAGTATCTTTGCCTAAATTATGATGCAAGTTTTGATTCAAAACTTATTAAACCCCCAAATCTCACCAACTTTGACGGCAGTTTTACGGGAATTACTGCATGCTACTTGTGGATATGAAACCCCCCAAACTTTAGCCCCAGCTTCCCTCACAACCTAGGTCAGAAATGCTCTTTGTCAGTGGTATAAAAATCTTACTCGCACTGTTTTCAGCCTTTTAGGTGTAAGAACTTACTTGAGCTCAGCTCTCATTAAGGTCAATAAGAGTTTTACCCAAATATTAAGCAACAACCCAGCCACCTTCCACCCCTTCCAAATACGACATTTGCCACATGGATTCATATATAACTTCCTTGTTTTCTTTAGACATTTTACAACCTAGTAATCCTTTAAAATTAAATGTCACAAGCATTTCTCTTTCCTTTGTTTGCAAGAGACACAAGAGGTCAGCTACAGACTGCTCCCTTTTTTCTTTTTCTGTTCCTTTTTAATCCATAAGGTAATTGGCTTTCTGGAGAACTAACTGAATTTTCCAAATTTAATTTTCAAAGATGCTCCCTAATATCCATTATAGCAAACACTGTCCTGCAGATTCAATTAGTAAGCTCTCTGGACCTGCTTATTTCTGAATTGAAAGTGCACTACAGCCTGGATAAATGAATTACCTGAGCAGCGGAACTTCTTGCTCTTGATCTGGCTGATTCGCTTGTTGGCAAGGCGACGCGGATTGCTGCACCGAGCGCCGCTGGTCTCTATCGGATTATCCTGCAGGTAATCAGCCAGCCACTTCAAATGGCAGTCGCACACAAATGGATTCTGAGCTAAATGTCTGCAAGAAGGATAGGATGTTTAATCAGAAGTGACCTGTGACACTGTGCTCCATCATTGTTTTTCACACATGCGAAACTGAAGAGTAGAGTAATTGAATAAGCTTCCCCCAAAACCCCAGGCCTGGCAGAAACAACGTGGTGCTGCACATGAATGGGAGAATCCTGTCAGCTCTCACATTTCGGAGCTCATTAAGCCTGCTGCAAGTCCTCTCGCAGGGAAACAAAAATTGAGATAAGCAAAACCTGCTTTAAAGGACACCAAGTCCTCTGTTTTCTCCTGACAGCCTGAAATGCTGCCTTTTGAGGGAAACGCACCTTTTCTGAGGCACCTGACCTGATGATCAGTTTGTATCCTGGCTTCAAAGAAATTTTATTGGCAAGCTGAGTTTCCTAGGGATCCAAACGTGATTAGTGAATCTTGGCTCTGGGCAAAGCCAGAAGAGATCCAGAAGTTTTTCCTCAAGAGTGAAATAGGTATTTGCATATACTCATCCTGTGGAATAATATTCCCTTTATATGCGTTTTTTCCTGGAGCAAAAATATTTTACGTTTGAGACTGATCTGTTTATGCAAGATAGAACCTAACTTTATCCTTTGTAGAACATGTTCCCCACACAATCGGAAATAGGCACTGTAACATTGATCCTAACTGGATATTTAGACTTTGTTAATAGAAATCTCAGAGAGAAACAGCATTTCTCTGCTGCTGTTATGATTGATGCTTGACAAAGTTGAGCCCTGTATCAGGAAAGTTTGCCAGGTCTTTCTCAGAGCCTGATTCTCATCTCAGTTAAGCTGACTTGCAGCAATCCCTCTAACTTCCAAGGAAGCAGTCCATGACTCTCCGCAAAGGCAGTTTTAAATAAGACGGATGTTTCAATTTGGTTTGGACAGAGGTGTAAAGTTGTAGCCTCACAAGAGCTCTGCTCTGTTACTGCCAGTGTGCTTTTTCCACCTGAAGCAACTTCTTTTCTTTGCTGTTTGCAGTTATATTTATGAACTGTCACTTAACAGAGTTAAGTACAGAATACAACAGGATTTCAAGGAGTGAGAAGTGAAAGCATAGCAAGAAGTGCCTGAAGATACTAAAGATTACTGTTACAGTAGAGCCTTTCCTGGCGTGAAAGGCTCTAAGAACAAATCAGCACATAGAGACAGGATATGGAATTGGTCTGTAACTCTAGAAAAAAGGCAGAAGATGGCAATCACTTGGAGTACTAGAAATGGGACAATGAATCAGGATATTTCATGAAAAAGGTGGCTTGCTCTGAAGCAACAAGTCCATTCCATGTACTGGCCACAGGAATGCCAATAGAACTCCATGGAAACTAAGGTGGAACTTTTAAACTTTAAGGGTGTTGCCTCTTAAGATTGACAAATCTTATACACCTGTAAATGAACCTTCTCTGTCACCCCTGTTAATGGATGTATCTCTGTGCATACACAGCATGTTGCAGCAGCAGAAAGCATGGTAAAGGTGGGAGCATAACTGGAGGGGAGTGTACGTGGTTTCAGAAATCAGGAACTATACAGCAGGATGCAGACCCAGTAAGGAGAGATGCCAAATCATTAGCCCCTTAAAAACTGTTAGGCAATGGTTTTAATAGAATCTGCTGTTCATATATTGTACAGACTCAAATTTACATATTATCTTCCCTATAAACAGGATGAATGAATTACTCTGTGAACTTAAAACACTTATGACATTCATGTCACTATTGGCAGGCTGCATTGATAGCTGTCTGGGCTGAATTTATGCAATACTTTGTTTTCTTGTGCCTTTTATTTCTGTCAGAAAAGGAGGGGCTGCTGTCTTTGGGGTCTCTTCCAATTGCCTTCACAGGTTTTTGTTAAAAAGCCTTTGCAAAGACAGGCAACAGCTTTGGGAGTGAAAGAGAAGGCTGTCATTTATGCTACGCCTTCATACTCACAGAGTCTGGATCGATCGGAGAGGTGCAAAGAGCCCCTTGCTGATGGTCTGCAGTTTGTTGTCATAAAGAGATAGCAGCTTGAGATTATGCAGACCTTGAAACGTGTTTACCCTCAGGCAGTTGATCTTATTGGCATTGAGAAGCCTGAAAACAGAGGAAGGGTTTATAACTCATTAATCTTGAAAATAATCAAATAAAGATAAGACTGAACTGTGGAGTTAAACCTAAAAAAAATATTAACCCAGTCACCAAAGCCAACCCACATTTAAAGGTCTTCATTTGCCTGTTACATCTAAAATGTGAAAACCCCACAGTCAACATTAGTACTCTCATAGCTGGGGAATATACATGTCACAGTGCTGGCTATCTTAAATTACTTAAAAGATGCCTTTTTTTTAAGGCCCAGCCCCCCCCCCCCATTTGTTCAAAATTCTACATAAACATTTGAAGGTGCCTTCAGCTGTGCATCTTCAGCTTGATACACACAGAAACTGCAAATACTCCCCACCCTGCAATTCCATGTACACATTCATACACCAAGTCCACAGTGAGAAGAACCCTTTTTTATTCGTTTTCTCTACCAGCATCTGCCTTAAGTCTAAGTGAAATCCTGGAATTTTGTCCTTTTTTGATAAGCAGCGTGAGGATGATTTAATCACAGAAGGAAAGAAAATGTGGTTCTCCTCAGAGACAAGAAGAGAGAAGTGTAGGGTCTGGACTAAAACTTACTGAAAGGCAAGGTCACTTCATAAGTAGGGTTAACCAAGTCATGCACCACGTTGCTCAAAGGAGTTGTGCAGTCTTCATCATTAGAGGGTTTCAAGGTGATGCTGAATAAAGCCATGAGCAACCTTCTCTGACCTAATAAGGAGGTTCTGGTTCTCCAGTCTCATTGCTAGTGATCACCCTTCCAACCTCCACTGTCCTACTAATCTATGAACCTACTCCATTTCAGTTAAACCAGATTCATGTGGAGGTGTGGAAAAGCAGCACAAAGGCAATTTACATCCTGATTTTATTTTGCACCTCTAAACAGCAGCCAGTTGCCAGACCTAATCAGTTCAGCCAGAAAACCTTGGACGGTACTTGTACAAGTTCTCTTAGACTGTTCAGCTAGAGCTCTGTCATGTATATACAAGTAGATTGTCTCAAGAAGCTGGAGTTCCCTCCAAGACACTCAAACACAAAGACACTTAAAATTGTCACTGTCATCTGAATATGTAGTATTTTATATTTAGAAGATAGTCAGGAAATGAACTATTCTTCTAACAAAAGCCAAAACCCACATATTTAACTATTATCAACCTGACAAAAATGGTACACTGCAAACAACATATGATGTGAACTCAGTTTTCTTGGTCATAAAATTCTTGCTACCTAGTCAATAAGTTTGAAGAGCTTAATATTAAAACACTGTGGCACTCTATGAGGCACTACACTAATACTAAATCAGAAGACTAACAACCCCTAAGGGAAGAAATGCATGCTAGTTAGCTGCTTTCCCTTTGCTCCAGAAGGTGCTTCCTCTGCACAGCATCCTATCTCTGCACTGCTGAAACCTTTGGACCACTGTACCCTCATTGCAGCTCCCTGCTCCTACCGCCGTTCTGGCAGAGCCCTGTTACTGCGGTAAATGGCTATGGCAATTGTGATACATAAAAGATGGAGTACTTGCATAAAGCCCTTTTCCCAAGGAGAACAGGACTGCAGTGCTTTGGAATAAGAGGGCACCAGAGCCCAACTCACCTTCTAGTCTACAGAAAAGTCAATATCAATTTACCCAAATTTTCTTCTTTATATGATGTCGAAAATGAAGTTCAACCTTAGATAAGAGAAAGTCCCAAAGAAGGCAATGAAGGATAAATTAAATTACCTTTTTTGCATGTACTAATAGCTGAAATAATTTTGTAAAATCGTAAGCAGAACTAGGATTGACCCCTCTGGAATCTATATTTTGGTGACTGATAATTATATGACACCTAATCCACCAGAACTAACAGGGTAATTTGCATATTAGGCTACAGGAACAGTTCCTCTCATGCATTTGACTTCTGAGATTCTGCTCCAACAGCAAACACCAATGTCATCCCTTGCTACTTGTCTCTTATTGCCCTTCATATATCCAAGTCAAAATAGTCTTCATTTTCTCTCAGTTCTTGTGCATTATACATTTCTCTTTCAAGCTCAGACATTATTTATTCCATAAAAAAACAAGTTAACGCTATTAGAAGGTAGAATCCACTACTGAGTTTTATTTCCTGGCATGTACCCTGGCATTACAAACCCTTTGGTTTCTATCCCCTGCCCTTGTGCACTAGTCAAACACAGTCTTATGGCATTGTAAATCAGCAGAGATTGGTTCCATGACAGATGCCTGGTACCTAGGTTATACAGGAAGAAAACTGAAAGCAAGTATGTGCTTCCATTTATTTTGCTAGATGCTATTTTTTTTCCTAATATTACAGTTATATTTTATGCTGCAAGCAGTACTTCTGACAAAGCATAAAGCCAACATGAAAACAATCTCAGTAATAGAGAATTTACAACTGAACTACAGTTGTATTTGCATATGTGGACAACAAGTATGTCTTTCCGTGATGCTTAAGAAGTGCTCACACAGCAGAGCTGCACTGTGCAGATACTATTCACTTGCAGAGCTTGCAGTCTAACCACCATTGATCCCACTCAATAAACCCTCAGAACAAAGCTGACCTAGAGCTGCAGGGAATACACAGGACTGGAAGTCATTCTCTGATTAGTTTCAATAAAACAAATAAACCCAATGCTGCAAATCAGAATTTACAGTATGGCAAGTTTTCCTGGCATGAATGTTCAATGACTGAGTTCATGGTGTTATCATCTGTGGCAGTTCTGCAGGAGCCAAATACCAAATATAAGAGAAGCTGATCCTGTAATAGCCACAAGTACAGAGTCACACTCTAAGCATCAGAGAAAGCAACCTGGAATAGGAAAGTGCTTGTACAGGCTATTTAGAAGTGGGAATTCAGATCCTACCCAGTTTTCTGAGGTGACAGCATCCATTCTGTGTATTATCTAAGCGCTATACATACAGTCCCTAAATCTAGAGAGGACAGATAGTGTGCTCAATAGTATTACAGTTGTGGCCATACTCACTGGATCATGACATAGATCAATATCCCATTTCTGATCAGAAACAGCAAGAAAGGGGAGCAGGGGGAGGGGGAGAGAGAAAGAAAGTACAAAACTGTGAGAAAGCTGAACAAATAATCCCTAAAATATTTTCCCTCCTACTTCCTGGGAGTTAGAGGATGACTTTTGGCCGGAAGCATTAAGGTTTATGTTCCTTCCAAAAACTCTGTTATTTTAAAGTATCCCCTCTATGACTATTCCCCTATATAAATCCCAATTCTTTGCTTAGTATTTCTTCACTATCACAGCCTCCCAGTGGCATGTAATTATTAGTAAGATGCAGAAGGCTGGCCTCACAGGGAGCTAAATGCGGCTCTAAGCAAATGCTTTTAAACTAACACAAAGGCATATGAGAAAAACCTCTTTTAGGAAAGAGAAACACTGACCTTCCTTAAACACTGAGCCGTGCTGTAAAACAGACTAAAGGTTCCTTTTTATTGGACTCCCACCAAAAGAAGAGACAGTATTAAAAACTGAGTCTTACTTTAGCAAGCATTACATGGTATTTATCTTGCACCAGTTCATGGTGAAAGTAAATTCCACTGCTTTCCCTATTTTGTTATCAGCTTGATTGGCTGAGATTTACACACGGCCTCCAGATGTGGTTCAGCATTCTAAAGGAGGTTAAAAATTCAAGTTGAAATACAACTGCCTGCTACCCAGAGGGATGATGGATTATGAACTCAAGTCTCCATTTCCATCCCTCTGGCTATGTTAAGAACATAAAGAAATTTCTTGCAAGCCTAGGACCACCACAGAACACAGACAAATGGTTAAAGACCTTGTGGTTTACAAGCCATTGAGAGCAATGAGCAGAGCAGTACTGCAATCCTGTGAACCCATTTCCTGAAACACTGCATTTGTCTGCACACACTGAAATAATAATGTGTTTCAGCTAAGCCCTTTGAATGAATGTGTGCTGAACTGGCACTGTAATTGTATCAGCTGCTCATAAGCACCATCTGCATAATTAAGATGGTCCTGTAATTGAATTATATGCCCAAGCACAGTTTCAGGAGATTAATATTTAAATAACATTTTGAACTCCAAACTCAAAATGAATGAAAAAAAAATGTTTTTTAAGAGAAAATGGGGATGTTTAAAATGACTTTTACCCTTAGCAATATTTGTATTTCAGCTCAGTGAAGTCCCGCAATCAAACTATCAGCAAATAACTCCATAATTGAAATAGCAGCCTAGCAACCTTAACACATGCTGGAAACTGCAGGTTAACTTCTGGTGCTACAGGATGGACCAGAAGTCACCCAAGGTACATCAACAAGCCCAAAAGGAAAGTATGAGGGAGAAAAGCTGCATGGAGCCACTGGAAAACTTCTTTTTCCTTTTCAGGAGCTTTGTGCTTTGACAGCAACAACAGCATGAGGAGAATGAAAATGCTTGGCACCCCATGAACTGGCTGGCACATCCCACATGCCAGACTCCACTGCTGAAAATGAGAACTCACCAGAGAAAGGCAGATGTAAAATGCATAGGAGACTTGTATGGGAGAGGAGAACTGGGTAACAGTTTTGCATGGGTAACAGCAGAGTACAAATTGACTTTTATCAGTGTCTCTAGTCAAAGGCTTCATCTACATTCAAAGGCACTACAGGGCAGCAAAGAAAGCACCTTGGCAGAGAACATTCCTTAGGATATACAATACCTGTTATAAAGTAAAAAATAAAATAAAATAATACTTTTGCATGCTTTTTTCAGCATTTTCTCCTGAAACTTCGAGGGAACCAAGGGTCACCTTTGATTTAACACAACTTACTGGGGAGAACAGCTGAAGCGCCAATATGGAAGTACCTGATCAGGTACTGCCATCAAAGCAGTCAATGACAAGGAATGTCTAAGGACAGAGCTGTGTGTAGCCCTGCTTACTTATTGGCAAAATAGTTGTCTTAGGATCCAGGACTATTTTAAAATGGCCTGGAGTGCAGGGGAGCAATGTGATTGCCCCTCACCAAGTCAGGGAATTTAGACATCCACTAAAATTTACGCTTTCTGTATGATGACTAACCACTCAAGGGTCTGTCAGTGCTTCATCAACCAGTGACCTGATATCCAGTGTGAAATCATCATCATGCTCTCTTGAACCAGCTTCAAGTGTTTCCCCATGTTCATAAAACTGGATGATGGTGATGACAAATTTACTCAACGTGAATTAAAACGGGAAAGTCACAAGCCAATACGGAGTTAAGAAGGAAGCACAGAGCATTTTGACAGTCCTGTTTTGGAGAGACTTTTAAAGGTCTCCTTTCATTTCTGATCCATAAGACTGCAACTCCAGTTGAACACCATCCATAAAACAGTCCTGCAGTACTTGCATTACTACTTGGAGAATTATAAGCACATGTTGTCATAGCATCTGGACTTCTGTTCCTCAAAATTCAATAGTGTCTAACTTAGGTGTGCAGATAAGGTCATGGTTGATTTTAGATAGCCACATGATAATTCAGATGCACAACAGAGTAAACACATTTTCTCTTCCTGCACTACCAGGAAGTTAGTTTCTTGTGCAATAATAACTATAAGAGTTTCTGTCAGGTGAGTCCAGTTTGGAGTACTGGTGTCAGAAGACCTAATGAATTACACGCTGAGGTATGAACTAGTGGTTGCTTTGGGAAGCTGCATGCAGACAGGCTACAGAAGTGACACAGAAAAGGCAGATGCTGTTGCAGTCTTTCATTAGTGCTCAACTGTAATTGTATTTCTGTGTCTGGCAGATGCTATTCGCTCACTTTAACAGCAGTTACTGAGTTTAGTAATATTATCACAGTAGCAGCCTACATGCAAAAATCTGAAGGAAAAAAAGCATGAGGCAAAGAGCTTGAAAACAACTCTAAAGCTATTATGTAGAACTGTGCAGAGAGCATTCTATCCTGTACTAGAAGGACGAGGGCTGCCTAGTATCTCTGCTGCAGCCAGGAGTATCTTGAGTAATCAAGGGGAGTGTCCACATGTCATTTTGCTAAGAATTTAGAATCACAGAACCCCGAAATGTCACAGCTTGCAAAAGCCCTCCAGTGGTCATCTGCTCTGAACGCTGCTCAAAGCATGGTCAATCTGTTGATAGTCGATGCAGATATTTACTTTCTCTGAGAAATAATTATTTCATCAGGTCAAAGGTTAATTTGGACAGGCAGGAAGCTGGAGCAGACCCTTGCACTGTTCAACTGCCCAAACCAGGGTGAGCCATAAGGTCAGACCAGGTTGTTTCGAGTTTACCTCAGTCTGGTCTTTAAAATCTTCAGGACAGAGAATGCACAACAGCCTGCTGCACTGCTGGGCTTGCTGTGAAAATGTTTCCCTTTACATCTAGACAGAAGGTCTCTCTTTTAATGCTTGTTTACTCCAGGAGAAAAATGAAGAACTCCATGGAACATGAAGCTCTTATACATCACTTAGAGCTCAGAAGATTGCTATGGGAAGGGGGAGAGACTACTGTGCTACAAAGGACTTGGAAATGGAAAACTGTAATTTCTTTATTTTGACATTTATATACTGTTTAATGTTTAATGATGCATCACTGCTTAATTATGTTTATGTATCTACCAGTGTAATGTATACAATACAAAATAGTGGAATTCATGTACATTCCTCACAGTAATTTTGTATTACTTTCTCTCTAAATCTACTTTGTATGAGCTTGTGCTTCATGGGATTTTCTTTGAGCTTCTAACAAACTCCTAAAGTATACAATTAATAACTGGTAGATTCTATTTTAAGCTCTTAAGTACCGGGATTCAACTCACAATTACAATTCAACATAAGCACTTCAAACTTGACAAATTTGCCATGGAGACATTTTCCAAGCAACCTCTCCAGAAGGGCTATGGAAGCACCAAGTATCTTGCTGTTCATCCAAGGAGAAACAGCCTAAAAAGCAGGTTAAAAGAACTGCTCAATGCAAAATTTCACTGGTTTAATTTTGGGAAGACTGGTAACAGCAGTTCCTGACAGTACATCCATGACTTGCCACTTCATATGAGTCTATTTTAAACAAAGGTCAGCTGGAGTTGTAAATATGAGATCTAGTTTCAATTTCAACCCAGGTTAGATGCTTGGATCTGGAAATCTAATTTTTCACCACTTTTAAAGTTATTTTACCTGTCAACACGTCAAACTTCAGGCACTAATATGATTATTGGTCTTTTCCAACTACACTGAGCTTTCCCTAATGATCAGACATTAAGAAAAAGAGGAGAAGGCTGCAAGCTTTGGCTTTGTTTTATGAGAGAGGAGTACAACAAATCTCTCGTTTTAATATATATGTAACCCAAGAGTGTATCTACTTCTAGCAACATCAAAACAGAGTCCACTATGGGGATTCTCTCTTGCCTAGCAAGCCATGGGGATCTCAACCATAATATTTAGAATCAACACACTTGGCACTTGTATGATCAGTAACTATGCAAAGTAAATTTCCTCAAGGAAAAGGATTTATTGAAAACTGATACTTGCCCCATACTACAAAAATGAGGTTTCATCCCCCGATATTATTTTCCTATAAAATCTCTTTAAACAGTGCAGACTTTATGATACTTTCTTGATCCACGAAATAGAGCACTGTGAAGCATAGTGTATAACCATAATAAAAAGGCCCCCAGAATGTTTTAATATGGTTGCAGAGAGGAAGGTGTATTACTTAGATATGAAAAACACCAGTTAACCAACTTTGTGCCCATTATCCACAGCTCACTGTCCTGAGCCACTTAACTCCTATTTCACAGTAGGCTGACTCTGCATACTTGCTTGTCTGGGAGCAAGCAGAGCACCCATCAGCTTTATCTGTCACAGGGCTGCTGAGAAAGAAGGAGTTATGCAGTGTGATGTGGTGTCCTCTGTGCCATGACTGGCAGAGGTTTGGCAAAATCAAGGGCTCCTGAAGGAGCTTGTCCACATTCTAGGAAAAATGAAAGACAGGCGAGAAGGACTTTAAATATAGTCCAGTTTCTAGGCAGGTCCTAGTCAAAGGCCTCCTGGGCAGCAGGTCAAACTGGCCACATCTAATGCTTACTTGAAAACTTCCACCTTACCCTGGAGCCCTTTTCATTCTTTTGATATTTAAATGCAAGTTATACACAAGATGATAATTAATCAAACACTACTGTACATCTTAGATGGATTGTTGTCCCACTGAAATGAGCTTCAGTTTACTGTAAAACAAAACAAAACAAAACAAAACTCAAAAATCAGACTCCAGTTATCCCTTTCTGGAAAACAGTGTAGTTCCCTAAACTCCAAACAGACACGAAATTCTCGGAAGACACTTGATTCAACCTTCTGAACAGAACAATGTATGAGACTAGGGTAGAGCAGTTCCAGTAGCTTCCTAGTATCCTCTCTCCTGGCAACTTCAAACAGGGTAAGAAGAATGACATAAAATCATAGAATCACAGAACTGTTTGGGTTGGAAAGGACCTTAAGATCACACAGTTCCAACCCCCTTGCCATGGGCAGGAATGCCTTGCACTAAACCATGTGACCCAAGACTCCATCCAACCTGGCCTTGAACACTGCCAGGGATGGAGCATTCACAACTTTCTTGAGCAACCCATTGCAGTGCCTCACTGTCCTCACAGTAAAGAAGTTCCTTATAACTAAGCTGCTGCTCCCCACAACAGACATATAGTTGGACTTTTATAACAATGCTTGCTGCTGTGATGGTTACAATTGCATACATGGAAGACATAAGATTCGGGAAATCAGCAAATGAACAGAAATCCAGTTGTAACTATTTATTTGAAGACTATTAACTACTTAAGAAAGCTAATTGCAATGAAGATTTCAGAAGCAACATTTTTAATCAAACTGATGGGAATTAAAAAAAAAACAACAAACCAATATAAACATTCCCACCTTTCACAAAAAAAAAACCAAAAAAAACCAAACCTCATTATCTAACCATGCTTGGCTAGTTTCTTGCTAAATATAATACAAAATTGGCTTACCCACCTCTGTCTTATATGTCAGGAATACAAAATTCTAATGCTAGCCAGGTGGTCTAAAACTTGTTCTGATTTCTTCATTTCCCAGACACCAAAGCCAAATGGGGCAGCTGAAGATGCTGTCATGCCTGAGCTGAGCATTACTTTACCCAGCTGCTGTGTTTCTGAAATCAGTAGTACTGTCTGCAGATGTAAGGCACTTACACAAACCAATTCTGCCAGAATAAAAGTGGAATAATCTGGACCTATACAGTGACAGGATATTTAAACAGAAGGAAAATGACATTTCTGAGAAACTCTGATGAGTCTTATCCAAACCAGTAAAATAACATTATTACCTGCTCTGCAATTTCTTAGTAATTACTTTTTCCTTCTAAATACAATCTGAACGATTTTATAGAGGACCCACAATAATCCCTTTGCTGATTGTGTCCTGCTTTACCATAACACCAGTGCATTTTAAGAAATGCTTCAGCTTAGGAAATTAGACTGGCTACCAGGGTACCTTAATCAGAGCATTCTTATCAGTGTGTCTCCAGACTAATAAGAAGAAATCCAATCTAGAGCCCACTGAACACTAAATTAGATCTAATCATAGGGCGCTCTTCCAACTGTTCAACAGCAGGTCTAAAACCAACGAATGACATTTATTTTTTCTGGTATCTATTAAAATGCTACAAGCAATCCATAATAGCTGCCTCAAAGCCACAGCTGGAAACATGTGCAGAGATTTGTTTGCATTTAAAGCATGATCATTCAATGCTCTCCTTGCCAAAAGCTAGTTTAGATTTAAACACTTTCAATAAGATCTGGAAAGGTTCTAGAGCCACAATACCCTTGGTATCCCATAATGGACAACCTACTCACATCTTCATATTCTCAGCTTGAGAATGTTTAAAAGGTTGAAGTAAGACACCTTTTAATGGCTTTCTGGCATATAGATTTTGCTAATTCAGATTGGAAAATGACTGCATCTTAGCTTAAACATGTAGTGCACTGAAAGCCAGCACTACATGCGTGCAAAGACTGTAGTATAAAGAAGAAACTGGCTTAATGCTTTATGCAAAAGTTCTAGACCCAGATTTTTATAGGACACCATAGGAAAGGTCCTATCTGTTAAGTGTCCTGGGTTAGACAGAAAAATTGTGTATGGCTTTGACCTTGTAACCATTAAATGCTTGCGGTCAAAGACTATAATAAAGTTCTTCTTTCTCTAATATAGTTTCTTCTCAGAGGTCAAAGCAACAAGTTACATTTTAGCTCATTTCGGTTGCATCATCTTCACTGTACTGAGAACAACCTGAGTTTGACAACGACTAACATGGCAACTTATATCAGCATGCACCAAGTCCCAGCTTTGAAGGACTTTCAAGCTTATTGTTCTCACACAGGGCAAAGTACTTCCCCATTAAATACACGGTGTTTAGTTACCGCACAGGTTAGCCACAAAGACACTGAAGCGCAATCAACTGGTGAGGAATGAGACAGAGAGGAAAGGAGATGCCAGAAAAAGTGTGTGCAAAAGGTGAAGACAAGTGAACTGGCTGTGTGCAGGAGGAGGTAAACAGCTTCCAAGCTCAAAGGATGTCATAACCAAACCAGGTGCACTCTTTCTTGTCTGTCTCTAGAACAGAGCAGTCTCCATTTGCAATTAAGATCTTATGAATAAATTACATGTCTGAGCAGTCCTTAACATATAGAGCAACTATTCCAGACTTCAGTTCTTTGGTGTTGCTTATGGGTTTCTAACATAAATCTATGCTTGTTTTTAGATAGCACGTAAGTGCAGCAAAGACTGCTAGCATGGAGTGATACATTCAATGGGAACCATGAACTTTTGGATATTCATTTCCGGTTACGTCAACATGATAAGAAAGGCTTAAAATGGCATGTCTGAAAGTTTACTTCATAAACAGCACTGCTTGAGGGTAGAGGGTAGTGCACAATCTAAGCCAGAATTGAGTTTATCATATATCACTTTTACTTTCTGGATGCATTATCCATTATGGTAATCAGAATGTTAGCAATACACATATTAATTACACTTCACTTTTGCTCCCTCTATTGACTGGCTGAAACAATAGCAGATTTCTCTCTTTTTGAAGGAGTTAATGGTTCCCAATGTGATTATGGAGACAGGAGTGAGTGAAATCTGCAATTTCACATTTGGGTTAGGAAATTTGTCATGCTACATTAATAAATACTGAAGAGCGTATGTATACATCTTACCCAGCTCTTGACTGTGTGTTAAATCACACACAGTATAAAATACTCAAACAACATATTGTGAAATTATTTCTCTTGCAACCGAGCCCCATTGTCATGTTGCCTACATATGCTTGTGACACAGTAGCCCTCAAGGATCTATTCAAGCACAAATGCTAAAGGTGTAAAACCAGATGACATCCCCATCCGCACATCATCTGGCGAGCCAATTTCCTTTCTTGGGCTTCACCAAGTCTTCATTTCCTCCCCACGCTTAAATCCTCTGTGTCTATTATCCATTATACACACTGTGCTTATAGCACAGTGTTTAACTGTTGGCACCTTCCTTTTTTTCTTCAGCCCTTGCCTCCCTCTTGCCTGACAGAGAAACAACATCTTAGCACATCCCAGTGAGTTTTCAGTGGAAAAGGTGATTATAATAATGTCAGAAGTTGAAAAACAGTAAATCAAGCTAGGCTACAAAATAAAGAGGAAGGGATCATACTCACAGCAGCTGCAGAGACACAAGATCATCAAAAAGGCCCTGGGGAATCTCTGTGATCTTGTTTCCATAGAGCACTCTGAAAGATTCAGGAAGACAAAATAAATAACAGACCAGTTTAGTGTCCTCCCACCTCACTGCATTATCATCTTTATTGATCTTGTGCACCATGCCCAGGATCTGTGGGCATTTCATTTCACTAGTTATCTCATTTGCTTTCTCAGAGCACATGGTACTAAATGAGTTGTTAAGATTCAGGCTTCGTCCACTGTTAGAAAGCATTTTTAATGTAGAAACTGGACATCATCCAAACCCCTATCTGAAATATTTTTCATTCTGTTGAAGGATTTTTTTTTCCACCCTTGTTAGAAATATTTTAACCATTGAAAGACGCACTGTCTGATGTACCAACCTAGAATTCTGCTCAGTGATACTGAATTTAAAAGCCAGGGGAGCATAAGCTGGTTGTAGATAAAATTAGATGTAAGTGAATCTCTTAAGATACAATAATTGGCATTAAATGTGACACAGGCACCACTGGTTAAAATATTATGGCTTCACCAGCTGCTGTTCCCATTTCACCTAGCTAATGAAAAGAAATTCAACCTGAACTGGAAATAGACATATATTTCAGAAACTCAAACATGATTTAGGTGGAGTTTGGTTATAAAAATTAGTAAAGACCATAAATATGCATAACTTGATATCCATTATTCACTTTTAATACTACAATTATTTCCCTTTTCATGGAAAAAAGCACTTTTTTTTTTTTTTTCAGAAACTGAGCTAAAGGGAAAACCAGACAAGCCCATCATTGTGTGAGGAGGTGTTACATAGAGATGAGAGCAGGATCATATGTGACAGGCACACCTGAATTTCAAACACAGCTGATGTATTTACTTATGCCATTTCTGGAGTTGGCAAAATTTGTCAAGGCCAGGAAGTGAGCAGGAGCTCATGCGTGTCCTGGTAAATGGGAAGAAGATTTCACTCCCTCTGAAAATTTTACTCCTTACCTAAACATTTTAATAGACTTCAAATAGATAAAGCCAGTACTGATGAAATTTCAATGCTTTCTATAAGACACAGTAAATGGTCATAAAGCAGCTCATGCCAAAACGTTGTTGCTTATGTGCCACTAAACTTGTTAATTCCCTAACGTTTTAATGTGGAACAACATGTTAGCAATTAATCAACCAGCCATGTGAAGCTTGGCTGCTGCCTGAGATTCTGGCTTACCCTGTCTTTCAACATTTACAACATTAGGGTGGGCTGGACACAATGAAAAGCAAACACTCAGTGTGATGGACCATTTACAATACCCTCTGGCCTTCCCAGAGTATCACCACTTCGGTTTACTCTTCATCAGTCATTGGAGCTAGATCACCTCTGTGGGAGAGTTCCCAGAGCAGCTCTTTTCTGAGCCCAAATAAAATGAATCTAAATAAAATAACACCACTTAGATAGGAAAATTTAAACTTGAAACTTCATTTTTCATTACTTTTGTAGTTTATCAGGAACTGAACTCCTAACTCAAGAAACTAGTGAACATCCAGCATTCTATTTTCTCTCAACACATGTAACATAATTTCTCTCTATCTATTGCAGAGTCAGGAGGTTGGCTTTTAAATGTGCTCTTCCACTTTTTGTGGCTTTTTGTGAGTAATGTGTGCTAGTACCACTAAACTTTTCTGTTTCATAATTTCAGCTTCAGAAGATGCACACTATATCCTAGTTTAACAAAATTTTATTCAATGTACATGGGCTATTATGCCCTACCCCACACTAGACAGAAATGATGGCTGAGCTTTGAAAGGTCTAGCAGGTCCATTTAGACAGCAGTTTCAAAATATGAGATAATATTCAAGTCACTGAATTTCACTGGGCTCTAAAGCAACATCCAAATGCTGACTCTCAGACTTCTTTCTGACGAAAGTAAGTGATGTGACCCTCTGTATCAGGAAGCAAAACCTCTGCAAATAAAATCATGTTGTTAATCATGGTACTACTAAATGCAAATATCAAAATAAGACTCTTACTGGAGTAATTTTTCACTTTTAATATAAGAGTCAGAAGGTCATATTGCAGTGTTCCATTGAACTGAAAACCCTGGATGTGTTTACACCTCCTCTTTATTATTTTGAGCAAAAGAAACCAGAATAAAATAGCTTTACAAAATAAAACAAAGCTTCAATATTCAGAAGCCATGAAAAGAAAAGCAGCATTTTCTAACCTAATTGGGCTTATGTGCATGTGGCACATTAACACTGGAACAAATTAACAGCTAAACGAAAGTCAGTATGAGAGCTCAGGCACTTGTCTCTAATTCATATTCATGTTCAGCACTACAAGGAGCCAAATTAGCTAATGCCATTGTCTGCCTGCCATGGCAGAGCTGGAGTCAAATGGTCCTACAGAAAGAAGCAAAGAGGAGGGGAGGGGAGATACATAATGCATTGCATCTCATTTCTTCAGCTCCTCATTTCCATTTCCTCTAATAAAAAGCAAAGGAACCTTTGCTTTCCCCAGAGTTCTCATTTTGTCTAAGACAGGCAAACATACTCCTATCAACAAATATGAATCTTGATCAAGTAGGTTCTTGATCAAAGATGATTTTGTCCTGAATGTACCAAGTGCTGCACTGCTAAGTACTAGGAATAAGCCAGCCTGCAGAAAGGACAGACCAGGTTAGGTTAGGGACATAGTCACTGCAGCTGCTTTCCTGTATGTCTTGCCATTGTGTCCCTCTCACTGGCATGCACCAGTGTTTCCAGAACAGCAGCCTTAAGGAAAAGAGAAACCAAATAAACCCCCAAACAGAAAAATAACTTCAAAAAGCCATAACAGGAACCTCAGCCAAGTCAATGAAAGAACTTCATTTAATTTTCCAATGCTATGACCAACAGGGATAGTTTAGGAGATCTGTCTATGGCATTACAAGTTGTAAAACTCTGTGTTCACCTCTACTCTTCAGGAATGACATGCAGGTGTCCTGGCTCCTGTGCAAGCTTGGCACAGCAGCACAACCCTCCTCCTATTCCCTAGCACCTGACAGTTTAGACCCCAAATATTTCTTATTAAAGATACACTAACAAAGTTAATATCAAATAAAATCAGCCCAGTAATTGCTGCCAATAGACAGCACATCAGTGAATCAGAATGACATTTATTAGAACACAGAAAACATACTATACTTCTTATTGTGTGCTCTTGACTGCTCGTTTGCTTCTTAACTTTGCTGGGAGACCAATTTAGCCACAGGTCTGAGCAGCACCGTTGACTGTTGGGTGGAGATGGTATTACCCTAAACATGAGGCACATTTTTAAAAGAAAGATAAAAGGGAGCTGTAGCGTAAGTCTATATTCACAGAGCTAAACTTAAAAAGTAGTAACCAAAGACCAAGCCAGAACTGACTGACAGAGTAATAGATATCCTCTTCCTTATTCTTTTCTTTCTTTTCTCACCACATACAAGTCTATTCTACAAAGATGAAAAATAGCCCGAATGGAGAAGAGAGTCATAAGGATGTGCAAACACACTGGACTTACCAGTGCGCATAATTTATCCTTGTCTTTTCCATGGGGCAGGTATATCCCACACCAGAATGACCAGTTTGAAGAGTCTTTTTAACTCAGATTTCTCACATTTTATTGCAGGTGGCTTTCTGACATAGCAAGTTGCTGTTATTGCTCAGGGGCAGCTGAGCCACCTGAGGGCTACATTCTGAGCAGCGTGTAGAGCATCAGCTCACCAGTTCCCAGCTAAATGCTTTCAGCATGTCCACAGAGCACAAGCTGCAGCTCTTCAAAAGTACCTGGTGGACTGGCTCCCAAATGGCAGCAGTTTTCAGGCTGCCACCAACCTTCCAAACCATGAGACAACACAGCTAAAGCACAGCCCCCGTGTTACACTGCAAGCACTGGAGAAGACCTCTGGAAGAAGCATCCTGTTCAGTTGAAGACTTGTGGATCTTTAATGAGAAATTATATAAATATATAAAAGTCATAAGCACTATGCTTCTGAAGACCGGTTCTGGTATAATACTTTAATGTTCCCCGAAAATTTATCTATTCCAAGCCACAATATTAGATTTCCAATTAAACAATTAATTGCCACTATTAAACTTCAAGATTGGCAGATTAATCCAACTGATGTTCTAAGTAGTCTAAAGTGAAAATAGTCACTGCATGGATTCATCTAAAAGCTTGGGACATACCAGACAAAGAAAGGACTGGAAGCGCACATAGCAACGAGTATGTTACCTTGAGTGAGAATGTAATTAAGCATGTAACAAACCTCATCTTGAAACATAAAAGTCTCACTGAATCTTCAGGGTAGACATTCTGACCTCTTCAACAATGTGAAAATTTGCAAAGACTTTCCCAACACACGGCCTTTCATATGCACTGAAGTTAACACACTGCCTTCTGAGGCCGTGAAGCAGTAATTGCTGTGGTGCTTCTATTTCACAGTCCCTCAGTCTAGCTTACTTGCAAATGTAGCTGCCATTCAGCTGCTTTGTTAAGTCAGATCCCAGAATGCAGACATCTTCCCCTGGAAGGTGCCACAGAACTTTTTTTGGGGTATGAAAGCCTACCACAGAATTCCTTACCCTGGACCATATGGTTTCCAGCTAAGTGTCGCTTTATTTTGGCTTGGCTGAAACATTCCTACTGAAGTGTCAAATTTTGACTTTACGCAATGTCTTTTTCAGTCCTCAGAATGCTTTTAACTTTCCTTCAGACTATGAAAACAATTCTTGCTAGGAAGAATTACATTTCCCGAACTACGCACCATGGCACAGGCTCAATAAGAATTCAAGATTTTGAAGAGGAGAAATTGACAGGGATAAAAACAGCAATAAATTTCTCATCTCTGAAAGGAACCTAGACATATAATTTTTTGTCCCTGCACTATTTCATATTTCTTCAGAACAAGTTAGGCTAAATAAATCTCCGTAAAACTATCCCAAGCAATTTGTTACCTTAAAATAAGTTTGGCAGTTATTGCAATAGACAGTGTTTTACTGCAGATTTCAAATCACCATGAACGACACGACATACATCATCACCCAGGAGATGATGTCTAAATGGGACTGCTATGTCAAAATCTAAGCTGTCTCTTGTCTTTGTGCCCAGGCTGATCTAAGCTTTTAAATTGTTCACTAGCTAATTCAGTACATGAACAAAACCAGAGGAATTCTCCCTCTGCAGTGGTCTTAACTTTAATTCATTTAGTTTAACACACTGAAGGCTTAGACTATTTTGTCATATCTCATAAAATGTCCCCAGACAGTCTGGATATGGCCTTCCAAACCTCCATTTGTGGGAAGTCTACTGACCCCAAGAATAACATTTATCTTCGATTCTATTAACAATAACCAAATGCCGATACAATTCTCTTGCTGATATTAGACAGATTTTGAGCTGATTAAATACAAAATTAATTTACTTCATAAAGTGCATTCAGCAATCTTGAAACATTAAACTCTTCATAACTTGATCCCCATGTTCTGTGCTGAGTTATTAACCGCTCCAATTCCAGCAAAGCTCTATTCTAACCATGTACACCAGGTACTACCAGTAGAGCATTTCTCAAAGTTTTGCTTAGAATGAAGATAACACATTCTTTTGCAACCAACAAATTCTGCCACACTTCTCAAAGGATGGGTATTATTTGCCCTCATGTTTATGCTGAAAGAAGTGTTGGATGGTAAGACTAATCCCACCAACACAAAAGCCGTGGCTACACTACCATGGCTCGCCCACATCTCTGCTGCCTATTGTCATTTTTAGATGCAAATAATTCTATGTTTCACAATTTAAATATTTCATATGAACCCAAGCAGTGCACTATCACTACCTCTCACAGCCTTCAATGTGTCGTCTCCTTGAGACAGAGAAATACTTCCACTTTTTCAAGTGGGGAGGGTTTGCTATAGACAAGCAATTTACTTGACCAACAGAGTCACTGGAACTATGCAACATATCTTCTTCCTCCCAAATACCACAGTGGCATATTTAACATGAAGGACCCTGTCATGGTTTAAGCCCAGACAGTAATCCAGAAGCACACAGCTGTTAGCTCACTCCCTGCCCTTTCCTTCCCCTACTCCCAGAGGGATGGGGAGGAGAACTGGCAGAATGTAACTTCCATGGGTTGAGATAAGAACAGTCCAGTAACTGAGGTATAACACAAACCACTGCTGCTACCACCAATAATAATAATAATGAAAAGGGAAACAACAAGGGAAGAGAATATAACCGCTCACCCCCCTCCAACCAATACCCAGCCCAACCAAGCAGTGATCTTACCCTTCTGGGTAACTGCCCTCGGTTTATACAATGGGCATGATGTGCTGTGGTATGGAATACCTCTTTGGTCAGTTTGGGTCAGGTGTCCTGTCTCTGCTTCCTCCCAACTTCCCCTCCTCCCTGGCAGAGCATGAGGCTCAGAAAGTCCTTGATCAGTGTAAACATTACTGAGCAGCAGCTGAAACCATCGGTGTTATCAGCACTGTTCCCAGGCTGAAAGTCAAAACCACAGCACTGCACCAGCTACTAAGAAGGAGAAAAATGACTGCTGCTGCTGAATCCCAGGACAGTATCCACCCCTTATTCCATACCATTCGTGTCATGCTCAGATCCCACATCTTCAATATACCACCACCCTTATCTCATATATATGCATATATATGCATATATACATCCACAGAGAGAGAGAGAGAGATCATTCCTTAATTCATGGACCAATCCCTATAAAACTGCTGAGTCCATCTTGTCCATGATGCCAGGCTCCATCTCTTGTAACAGTCTTTCATGCAGGAGAGGTTGCGTGCAGTGCTCACACTAGTGAATAACCTGGGCAATAGTGTCTATTGTGATGTCCACCCCTCAAATCATGAGTCCATCTGTATGCTGCATCTCTGCCCTGATGGCCTGAAGTGTCATGGGCTCACCAGGCTCAAAATAATTCACCCTCCCCTCCAGTAGTTTCTGCAGCTTGTCTCTGGGGGCTCCATACAGCTGCCTTCCACCTCCAATGCTTCCAAAGCACTGGAGAGGCGCAGTGGACTAGGTACTTGCCCATACCGTCCCACACATCCTGCCACTCATGACTGTCCAGCCTTGGGAAAAATCTCTTGGTCCTCCTATATTGACATTTGGCCCCAGACAAGGCCCAAACACGACCCACCTTAACTTTTGAGATCAGATGAAACAGTCGTGGATAAAATACACTCTGTGTGTGTGCTTACATGGTGATCCCCATCACAATCAGCAGGCAGGTCTCAAGGGTACCTAAAAGGCTATTCAAAACCTTCAGAACTCTCAAATGATGTTGTTGCACTTGTCACTGGGGCTGCTGTAGCTGCTGTGCTGGGAGCTGGACTAGCTGTGCTGTTTGCTGTGGTTGAAGTCTGAGTAGCTGCTGCAGTTGTCACTGGGGTTAGTGTAGCTGCTGTGCCTGAAGCTGGAATAGCTGCGCTCTCTGTTGCAGTCAAAGTTTGACTAGCTACTGTGCTTGTCGCTAGAGTGTGTGGGAATGTCTCCCTCACAGGCTGACCACCACACGAGGGGAAAAAGGATGTGTAATTGCTCAGCACTTCTATTACATACCTTCCAAAGTATAGAGGTGGTGACTATACTGGGAACGCAAGCCAGATGGGTTTCACGATCAATGATGCTATTGCAATACAAGTCATTACCATAAAGTACAATGAAACAAGAGCCTTAGCCCAAGGCCCCCAGCTGATTCACTCTAACACAGCAAATACTGGCTGTAAGTAACGTATGACATGCTGAATCTGAGACCAAGAGCAACAACTTTAAAAATCAACATTATGACAAGTGACTATTATTCTGCAACAATGAACGTTTATCACAAATGTGATTAGACACACTCTGGTCAGATCTGTCTTTATCACAGCCCTTAATGCTCCACACTGGGCGCCAAAAAGAACTGACATGGTTTAAGCCCAGCCGGCAATCCAGAACCATGCAGAAGTTCACTCACTCCCCCCTTTCTTCATCCCCCAGCTCCTGGAGGGATGGGGAGGAGAATTCAAAGAATATAAGCCCCACAAGCAGAGATAAGAATGGTTTGGTAACTAAGGTATAACACAAACCACTGCTGCTACCACCAATAATAGTAATGACAAGGGAAATAACAAGGGAAGAGAATACAACTGCTCACCACCTGCCGACCAATACCCAGCCCAACCTGAGCAGTGATCTCACCCTTCCGGGTAACTGCCCTCGGTTTATGTAGCGGGCATGACGTGCTGTGGTATGGAATACCTCTTTGGTCAGTTTGGGTCAGGTGTCCTGTCTCTGCTTCCTCCCAACTTCCCCTCCTCCCTGACAGAGCATGAGGCTCATTAATGTTTACTTGGTCAGAGTAAGCATTACTGAGCAGCAGCTGAAACCATCGGTGTTATCAGCGCTGTCCCCAGGTCGAAAGTCAAAACCACGGCACTGCATCAGCTACTAAGAAGGAGAAAAATGACTGCTGCTGCTGAAGTCAGGACAGACCTTTTCCTCAAGCCGTGGTCAACAGAACCTTCTATTCTCCACCAGGCTTTCTAAAACTCAAAACCAAACTCAAAACCAGGTTGGATCTTACTGTACCTTCAGAAGAGTCCATAAGCAGGTTTTAAGTTTTCTCTATACCAAAAATATACTAAGGATCCTTAGGATCCCTAGTACCTAAATATTGAAAGGGAACTTTGGACACTGTAGCAGAATTAAATCCACAGCCCCAGAGCTGACCATGACTCATAGTGCCATGTCATGTGATAAATAAGGGGAAAAGGAAAGGACAGAAATCTCCTGGAAGAAGAAAATGCATTCTTAAAGAAGACTGATTCCAATTCCTTAGGAAAAGAAGAAAAAAGCCCAAATACTTCTAAGAAAAATGAAGCAGAAGTTCCTTATTCCACACAGTCGTTATACGAATAGGAAACAAAATCCCACTGGAAGATAGGCATGGAGAAGGCAAATTTTTTTCCCCTGAGTGTGAGGAATGGAGATGCTTTAAGTCCTTGCAGGAACAAGGTTGCTTTTCTCTTGCTAAATGCAGGGAAAACTTAAAGTAGAAATATCTTATTTAAAGTGTTAAGATTTTGTGATGTGTTTGACTCCCATAGGTGGATTTCTCCTTACATAAAATATATAGATTTAAACTAAAACCTTATGACCTGCTAGCATATGGGTCACTTCGCACTTTTAAAAGATTTAAGTTTTATACATTTTGGGGTGAACTGCTTCTGTAATAGACATTCCTGTGCTTTGAAAACTATAATACACCATTTTTTCTTCCATCTCTCCATAGGTAAAATAGGCAGAGCACTCTGAGAAAGAGTTCTGCCTGGAAACACTACCCTAAGTTAGCTTTAGAAGAAAGTGGAGTAGCAACCCACTATATATAGGGCTCCATTAGCCAGCCAGACTAACAATGTTGGCTGTCTTCCAGAGAAGCACTTTTACTTCTCCTAGACCCATAGGGAGCATGGCAATTGCATGCGAGCAGGGAGTAAAGGGAGGAGCAGAAAATGGGAATAATGCGGGAGGGAAAGGCATGGATTTTAGGCACTACAGCAGCACTTCATCTTTAATGAAAATGAAGTTGCTTACTTCCATTTGCGCATTAGCATTTTCCCCTCCTTTCTTGGTATTTTAACTCAGCTAGCCGAGAAGTCCAGCTGCTCTGGTGGAGATGAAACCTCAATGGTGTCTCATTAAAATGTATGCCACCAGTCACATTTGACTTACATATATGAAAAATAACAGTTTCTCTCCACTGAGCTGAAGCATTGTATGTAGAGCAGCCTTCCTTCAGGGCATGCAGCTGACTAAAGGTACTGGGGCCTCAGGCGCCAAAAAGACTGAGACGCTTAAAAGAGAAAACACAGCTAAGCAAACTCTCTTACTTCGTTTCTGCCTCCTTGTTCTCTCCCCTTTGGCAGTTTCATTGGGAGGGCTAGCACTTCAAAGGACTCATCTTCTCTAGCACTTACTTGTCTTTCTAAGGTTGACAGAACTGCACTGATGGCTACAGCAGAGATCAGATGAAAGAAGACCCTCTACTTTTCAGAAGTAGAAACCTGGGGGAGATTTCTTCAGAGAAATCCAGACTGCAGAAGAGCAGATATTCTTGCTCCATGACAATATCTAGGGTTCAGAAACTGGAACACCTACACAAGTGACCAGCAGAGAAGAACCTGCCAGAGATCTGGGTGAAGGTCATGAAAATAACACTTGTCTATCAGTCACAGGGAAAACACTTGTAATACCTACCTACAATGAACACCAAGGGTAAAACCTTTCAGAAGAAAGTAAAAGCCAATGGCAAGCACAGTGGACAACTGAACTTAGAGGAGGAGGCTGACAATTTCAAGGCTGAAGTCCTAGAAAGCAGTCTGCCAGGCAAAGGCGAAACAGATTGTGTGCTACACCAGCTTTGTGTGGCTGCAGAGGGAAGAAACTGAGGCAAACGCTGAATGAAGGAAAGACTACTCAGAGGAAACACCCTTCCTGTGCTGCATCTCATCTCTCTCCCCTCTTTTTTCCCCCTTGGAACCTCCTACCATTAACTTCGGCACTATATTACACACTTGGATATAAACATATTTAAACATCATTTACTTAAAATATCATTTTGGATGACTGGGCAGAAAATACACAGTCATTTCACTTGCTTCTGTATGCAAGTTAAAACACTATAAATTCCGACCCAGTTTATATTCTCATTTCCTCTATGTCCACTCTGATGTGTTCTGTTCCACTCCTGAGGCCACCTGGGAGTATCTAAATTAGCTACAGCTAAAGCTGAATAACTTCTGTGTTGGGAAGTCAAGCTCAGTAGAAATGTCTTGCCTGTCCAGCTTGCTCCTAGCCAGAAGGTTTGCCAATACCAGAAAGCTGTAGCATTGCAACATCAGCAGTAGTTTTATACTAAGCCAGAACTGTAGTGCTCAGTAAATGTCATTCTCTTACTGAATCGTTTCCAGACAGCACTGGGGGATTTGACCATTTCCACAGTATGTTGAATAACACTGCCCTGACTACTCAACAAAGGCTAGCAACACTTAATATATATTTCTGGCATTCTTCCAGCTGGATTCAGGGCACAAAAAAAGGCCCATCCTTTTGCAATCTGGCTCATGAGTGTGATGCAGCATTTAAGTGTAGTACGGAATGAACTTCTAATATTAGCACTGCTCAACAAGTTATATGGGGGGTTTGAATTTTCCAGTATTCAGAGAATAAAATTATGACAGCTTTTAGAAATAAACGAGATCCTTAAAAATAAAACTGTGTTACATGAATATTAATGAGCTAAATGTTTTAAAACTGTCTTTACAATTAATGCAGGCAAATATTATTCCAGTTTAGCTTACCCTCTTCTCTTAACCTGGGGCTCTTTCTGACACTCTATTCTACTTCATTTTCCATATGCAGCTTCTGACCTTGCATTGCTCCTTTTACCCATTAAGAACTCCACTGTTTTAATAGTGCTGTGGGTAGCTAGGTTGAAATATAGCTGCATTTAAATTCAAGTTGGTGCTAAGACAGTTTCTGTGTTCTTTAAAGAGAAAGGAATGGCTGTCAAGAGATCCTGCCTGCCTTTTATCTTTTGTATGGAGCCATATTTTAGTCCTCTTCCAGCTTAATAAAGTAGTAATTACAGCTAAGAAATAGAAATATTTTCTTAAGAGCTTAGGTTCTTCCATCACTAGTTTGAAAAAAAAAAACAAACCCAAAACCCAATAAAGCCAAATAAGCCAAAAAACTCACAAACGAGTGCATACTCAGGTCTTTAATACAGGAGAAAAATTCAGCGTGGAAGAATTCCTGAACTCCTCCCTGATGAACACCACCAAACACTGTCTGAGTTATGAGGGTTTTGTGTGCCATGAGTTGGGGTCATGGATTAGCCTGCAGGTGCACATGTACAGCATAGCAACCAATGCACTGATTTGAAGAAGTGAATAAATCAGTAACCTTGGTGTGCTCATCCACAAAAGAACTTACTAGAGATGTTTAAACAGTTCTTCCTAACCTTTGTGACCAGTGTTTCATTTGTAAAAGATCAGATGTTGCACACAAGCTGGCAACTGCACGCAGAAACATAAGTTCTCCCAGACAGCACATTATCATCTTTATTCCTCTTACATGGAAGCTCTCCCCAAATGCCCATTCAGTTCTCTTTTCCACTTACAGTGAAATGAGAGACTTCAAGCCTTTGAATGCATCAGGCGCAATGTCAGAGATCTGATTCTTGCTGATGTCTCTGCAAAGAGAAAGGAGAATGAAACAAAACAAATTATAAACAGGATTTTGATGAAAATCTTTCAGCTGTAGTTTATTGGAAGAAGGCACCTGACACAAACCCAGAACTAAACTGTCAGATTATTTTGGAGGAATTATGAACTGTGTAAGGACACAGATAAGCAAACTGCAGGAGCCATCAGAAAACCAGTCAGTACAACAGCCTCAATAAATAAGCAGCCCCCCCCCCCCCCGTTAGTCAGGTCTTTCACTGTATGGACACTGAGACAAACAGCTTTATAAAGAGCTTTGTAGAACAACGGTGAAGTTGATAAAACCGTCTTAAGAGCTATTAATAATGGAGATCTCATTGTGACTCTGTGGGGTGGCCCTCAAGCGTGAGGAGCAGCCTGTGACAAAGCATAAAGGTTATCTGATGTTTAAAAGCAGGAATGGAAGGCTAACTTTGTAACAGTACAGAAGATCATATTTTGATTGTAAGTGAAACAATAGAAAGGTGTGGAAAGGTTCTAAAATAGCTGAAATGTACTGGCAGGATATGCATTAAGGAAGACGATGGGATTAATGGTATCAGCATAGTGTAGGCACCAGGTTACCCTGGTGGGCTTCTGAGGCAGCAAGACTGTTACAAGAAGAAACTTTGTCATAAATGAGATTAAAAGATGAAAATATTCAGCATAAATAACAGAAACGTAGTATTTTCAAACAAATTTCCCACCAAAACCCTAGAAAATTGCACTAAGAGCTAGTCCCAATCTATATAAAACAATATCAATAATTCTTAGGATGAGAAAGTTCTTCTGCCCAGGGAAGTTGTGAACGCTCCATTGTTGGTGGTGTTCAAGGCTGGGTTGGACATAGCCTTGGTGACATGGTTTAGTGGGAGGTGTCCCTGCCCCGGGCAGGGAGGTTGGAACTGGATGATCTTGAGGCCCTTTCCAATCCCAACTATTCTGTGATTCTATGATTCTGAGGTAAGACTTCCTTTTCCCACACCATCTCTGTTTAATACCAATAGGAAAGAGGATGGAAACAAAATACTCAGGCCCCAAATCCAAAGCAGGCAGGCATCAGTGCCACTGAGGACTTTGGCACTGAAGTAGTTTTCGTTTTTAATAGCCTAGAGAAAACAAGCAGCACAAAAGTCTACCACGACCTTGATCTGGTGAGGCAGGAGGGAAGTGGGTTGACACAGCACTGCCAGGTCTCACTAGAGTTTTCAGACATTTTCAGATAGCCATTTGTAATGGAAAGTGTGTTCCTGGTTTGGAAAATACCCTTCAATTTTAATTATAATCAACCACCTATACAAAGACAGATTATGCTACAATTTCTTTATACATGGAGCCAAATTTACTACACCTGGGAGCAGATGCTCAGAACTGAATGCCTTTGAACAGGAAAGAGGAAAGAGCCTGGGGAGGTTTAAACTGGAGATGAGGAAAAATTCCTTCTCCAGAGGGTGCTCAGGCATTGGAACAGGCTGCCCAGGGCAGTGCTGGAGTCACCATCCCTGGAAATGTTCACAAACAGATGAGGCCCTCAGTGCCATGGGTTAGTGGTGGCCTTGGCAGTGCTAGGAAACAGTTGGACTTGATGATCTTGAAGGTCTTTTCCAACCTGGTTGATTCTATGGTTCTTATTACAACTGTCACTGCAATCCAATCTTTCTGTCAATCAGTTCAACCAGGTGCTTAGCTATGGACATAGCTTCCAGCCACCTCGTTACATTCACTGACAGTTGGTATCAGCTTGTACCAGTACTATCAAACCATTACTCTGACACTTGAAGCTGAGTTATACAGTATTTCATGTACATGCTGTTACTTCCACTGGGGCTCGTGCTGAGGATCCCAGTCAGACTCTAAATAAACATTACTTGAGCAAAGATTTAGGAATCAAAAGTAGGAAGGTTCTCCATTCTATGTATTTTGAGCTACAAATACTGTTGGTTAAAATTTTTATGAAGTCCTCTGTTTTCAGCTCTAGCCACACAAAGTGAGATTTTCTTCAGTTCTTTTATTAGGCTTGTTTCTTGTATAAAGCCTGGGAAAAAGCTATATGCATTCTACTGCTGTTTTCTATTACAACGTCATGCCTACAAGGACAGCATTCAATAAAGCTTTCTGGTTCTTCAGCTCAATTCACAGCAGCCAAATTTGTGACAGTTAAAGTAGGAATATTTATTTTTATACAGGGTTTTGTGCAATTTGGTTAGTGCCTGGTAGCATTTGCTGCCTTTTATCTAGTAATCCTTAGGAAAACGGAAGTCTGATATGAATCTGCACTATCTACCGAGGAACATATTAAAACCTATTACAATCACATGGAATCATGAGCTGCTGAACAATGACAAGCACCTGAAAAAGGGCATCTCATTTTTGAAACAAGTATTTCAGCGCTGGTTTTTGATTTGCTACATTTCAACATTCCCATCCTTTGTCTCTCGCCATGTCCGGACGCTAATGAGTGTATAACTAATGGTGTCTGAATGTGCATAAGTGCCATGCTGGGTGATGATACGCACTCACTTCACGCAGATGTACTACAATCAGCATTAGAAGATAATTAGACACATTATTTCCTTTCCATTAGAGCCCAAGCTCCACTGTTGTTGGAAAAGGAGGCTCCCTCTCCTTCTGACTTGTCTGAGGCAAAGGGAGTCAATTAAGTCCTTGTACTTTTGTTTCCTTCTTTGGGTCTGCTTCGGTAAGGTCATCCTGTTCTGTGCTTGATTTACATCAAGACAAAGAGATACAGGTTTTTTCTAACCTGCACAGCTAAGTCAATTTAGATCGCATATGGCTCATCTTCACGCTTTAGGAAATCCCTGAATCACTCAGCGGAAATGTGGCTCTTGAGCTGAAAATGTAATAAACTTAAAAGGATTCCACCCAGGCAGGGAAAACATTAGTCACCTCATTCCAGCCTCCCTGCACCTCTGACAGCACAGTAGAGATCTTCCAAAAGGCTGCTGAACACACCTCGGAGGGTGGCTGAGCTCAGTTCCACTTAGGGATATAAATTGGTTTTGACTTTGCACCAGCGGAGAAGGGGTACCCTGTGAGTCACTGTATAACATATGACTGTACGGCTCAAATGTATTACTGTAAAAGGTAAACAGAACACATCTGTTCTGTTTGTGAAACAAAATAGATTTATTTTTAGATGCAGCCAAATGGAAAACTATTGGATAAATATTCACTTTGTCAATTAACATATTAGAAACAGATTACTTGATTATCTCTAACATGTAAAATGGGCTGTTCTCATTTGACAAGAGTATTCAGCAAAAAAATCCATGTCAATGGTGGTTTATATTTTAGGAGCTGCTTAACAAAAGTAGCAGTGCCACAGAGCTACTGAGAAGATTGTGAAATCTCAATGTATTTTCTATTAATATATGGTTAAATTAATCTGACAACACGAAATGCCACTACAAGCATCAGAGCTGAAGAGGTACAACCACTTCTTTCAAATTGGCTCTATGTACATGGCTCTTAGTCTTGTGTTACAAACCTGTTAGTTAAAAGCCTCAAAAAAGCAAAGACAAAGGGGAGATGATGACATAAACGTTGGAACTCTTAGGTTAGAAGTTACAGAACTATGGTACAAGCACAGCTGCTATGCAAATTAATTCAAAATGGCATGTCTGGGCTTGGATACTCCATGCCATATGACGACTTCTGTCACTGGAGCTGGGATGTATTTCCCTCAAGCTCCTCAAACTTCTGAAGCCCTTGAACAACTGACCACAGAGCTAGAACTTGTTAAATTCACCCCAAAACCTCAGATGATATAATTCAACTGCATATTTAAAACCTATAGGGGTCAAATGCTCCCGCTGAGACAGATTCATTGAACTCTATGTAATTAATTGCGTGAGAAGATGTGGGTAATCATGATAAAGTCAAATACACAAAAGATCTCAGCTCCTTTGCTAAAACCCAATCTCCAGAATAACTCTTCCACCCTGGAAGCTACAGAAGAGACATTCTAAACAGCAAATCCAGCTAGATGCAAATGCAACACCTGAATTAATATACATACACCTTCTGCTATCATCTTGACCTGTTAATATGAAGTCATACAAAGATTATCTTGGACAACTGGCTATTACCTAAACATTATTCTTAGTTATCCTATTATTTAAGCAAAGAAAACTGCACAATCTTGCAGGAAATACTCAGTATCAAAATACTGAGAGTGCTGCAAGTGAGCAGTCCATGATCCCTAGCATTCTTGCATATTTATTCACTAGGAGAAAAATACAATGCAATTCCCAGTACTACCCTCCAAATTCTATTAAAATATTATTACATGTAATAGTTACTACTAATAACAACAACAACAAAAATAATGTTCCTCACTTGTACCCTAGGTAAGGCATCAGTGAATTCAATCAATACTCCTCATGCTATTGCACTGCTCATTGAAATCAAAGGGACAGAAATGAAAAGAGGCTGATGACTTCAGTGATTCCAAGCACATCCCTCCTCTATAAGGAAAAGGAAGGAAAACTCTCTTGTTTGAACAGGTGATTTTTTGACCAAAGTATATTTCTGAGTTAAAACCACAAGGAATCTTGCACGTTGTAAAGAGGATGTCAATAGTCTCTTCAGATAGTGAAATAAATGACCTTAATTAAACTTTATAGAACAAGAGCGATGCCCATTGAGAGCCTCACTGTCCAGCAGGAATGAAACTTTAACAAGGAGGCAGGTCAACAGTCAAATGGCAAAGCATCATGTTTGTTATGGGACATTCTGCAGCCTCCATATCTATCCCAAGTTCTTCCCCAAAATGCTGTCACATTAACTAAGCTCTGATACAGATCATCTGGCACAATAACTTCTTACTTAATTTCAAGTTCAGATCTCAATGAGTAGCCAATTGTACTCCAGAAAGCTGTTAACACAACTTGCTAATGGAATTCTGCTGTGAAATTCTAACATTAATCATTCCACATAGTAAGTGCTGCATTGGGCTGAGCAGCCAGTCAAGTTAAAGAACATTTTTTTTTGTCAATTCCCATAAAACCAGACTTCACCAATCACGAAAAATGAAAGGATGGTAAAACATTGCCAAAATCTAAAATTAGTCATACCTCAGAAATAACTAAGTAGTGACTTCAATAATGAAAAAGTTACAAGTTAGGTCACTGAAAAGGGATCCGTCATTTTTCACTGAAATTACTGTCTTGCTATCTAATACAGTACTTCTTTAAAAATACATACAGCTATATTGAAAGTGAGACAGAAGAATAGAGACTCTGTAAGATTGATGATTTGGTCTGTTAAATATTAAGATCTATATTTACAGCTCTCCCGCTCTAGGAACTTGGTAAGTTTGAACTGGCAAAACCAGTAATTTTACCCTTAAAACCAAAAGAACAGTGCAAGATCATTTCAGTTTCCAAAAGCATTAGCTATCTGATAATCATCGAATCATGGAATAGCTAGGGTCTTCTGTGAACTAAGCTGACAGCTCCTTAAATCCAGTAAGTATTGTTCACATCAGAAAACAAGAACGGTAAAGACACCCTTTTAGCAGTCTTAGCACTGAGCGTGAATGACTTCTGGAAACTACTGGTCCAGTGGTACCCATCATTAACTTGATACTCTGGCGAAGAGGGAGTAAGTTGCTTTACCACTGTCTATATCACTGTACTACTGTCACAACATCTCTCCGATATCACTTAAAAATGAAGAGCCTACAGGGGGAATGCTCGGGTTATCTGAAAGAGAAAACACAAGAGCTAGTGACAAAAGAACTGTCTGGGTCTCTACTGCTGATTCAGAAACGGAGAAAACAGGCTCCAGCAAGTGCCTTTGTTTTCTTCTAAACAGTCAAAGCATTTCAGCATCAAGATATGAAATGCACTACAAAAAACCTTAAATACTCTGAAAGAACAGGCACTCCTGCTGTAACCGGGGTCAACCAAATTGCAGTGATGCAGATATCAGAATGAATGAGGAAATAAACAGAATTTAAAGTCTTTTCTGAGGAAGCAGATTTGAAGTTTGAAGAAACTAACAGCTAATTAGCTCACATCATTTATAATGGGAAATGAAATTAAGCATTATTAAGGCTTTCATGCACTGTTAGGCATCCTGAACCAAATTCCATTGTTGCGTACACTTGGAAGAGATTATCTGTGCAATCCCCAAAGATTTCAACATAGAAATTGCCAATATGTTTCTAAAATAAAGATACTGAACTTGAAGCAAGAAGATTCATGATTGCTCTTGCATGCTGGTCTTATTAAAACTTACATTCTCTTTAGCTTCTTGTACTGGGTAAAAGCTCCAGGGGGAATGATTTTGATGAGGTTTTGTTCCAAACGTCTGAAAACAAACAAAGTAATATACATGTTAAGTACACAATTATAGGACAGGAATAACATCAAACATGATAGCAAGTTTTATATAAATATAAACAAATTTTATAGAGTTTTAATAAGAAACAGCCTTTTCTTTTGAAAGTTACTAAATGGAGAAAATACTGAGAAAATAACTTTGAAAATAAAATAATCTCATTGACTACACTAAATCTGTCCAGAAAACAGAAACAGGCTATAGACATTGCTCCTTTAAATTGATAAAAAGTAGTAGGTGTATTTTGTTACTACTTAATCAAAGTTAAGGTAGCAAATGCAGATGTTTTCCTTGACTAGCTATTGTAAATAGAACTCAGTTATCTCAACTAAAAGCTATGTTATATTGCGACAGCTTAGTAGGTAGATAAGTAATACTGTCAGAGCAACTCAGGAGCAACAATCTGTGGGAACATGCTGAAAATAAATCAGAAATCCCTGATATAAGAATCCAGATTTTTAAGGAGGGGGGAAAAGTCTACATTAAAGCAGAGCAAAAAGGACTGTATCTTCAGATTTTAACTACCAAATAGTGACGATGTTCTAAAATATGGTCCAGACTACCTTAAAATGCTGCTGTTTTCATTTCTGAGCTTTGTCTTAAAAGTATTCTTTATGAAGTATCATAAATGAACGCACCACTAACATAAAATACAGCAGCTTTAAGATAGTGCATACAGTAACCACTAAGACCAATTTCTACTCCTTCCCAAAAGTATTTTCAAGTGTTTGCCAGCAAGTTCCCCAAATTCCTCCTAAAAGGACTGTCTTTACCTCAGATGAACCTGAAACAACCATCTCAATTAGAAGTGTAAAACTGGATCCTCACACAATGAATTCAAATGACCCTGGCAGAGTTGGAACTGAGAGCAAAATTGGATTTTACCTGGCTCTTTGTTACTATTCAAACACTGTGTATTTTTCCCAAAGATGTCATAAAATGAAGCAGCTTAAACAGCAAAAAATCTGTGGTTGGAAATGGTTCAGAACTGAAACACAACAACATACTAGAAAGACAGAATGAACCACTCCAGTCATTTAGAGCTGTTGCAGCAATGCAGAGGGGAGAAGAAATTTTAAATCCATGAACAGAGATAAAATGAGATGCAGGGAGAAGTAAAGCATGGGTTTTAAAGGACTTGGGAATAACACAGAGAAAATGTGTAAGGTCCATCAACCCCCTATTACACAGCCTCTTCTGTTGATCTGTACTTTCAATAGACAAAAGCAAAATCCCCTATGAAAATAAGATATTTTGTCAGCTCAATTATACTCCAGGAAGCCATTTAAGTCCTGAATATTGTGACACTTGCACAGTCAACTTGTGCAGTTAGTGTGCACACACTCTTATTTCTGCAGCATTCTATTTTAAAGGTTGTGACCAGAATTAATTCTGTTCCTTGTTTTGTGATTTGAATTAGTGCCTGAGATTTCCCTTCCAGTTGGTCTAAATATAACATGCTTCATTTCTGGCAAGTCCACAGTGACATGCAAATTGCTGTAAGCTTCAGCACGCTACTATTGGGTGTTTTTCACCAGAATTAGCAGTACACATACTCTTCCCATAAAGGCTTTTTTGTCAGCTTGCCAGTTTGGTATTTAGATCTTCCTAAGTATTTCTATGCAGAGACTTCTAGGAACAAAGGAAGGCCATGCCTGTCCAAGTCTCTTTACTTGGGGGTGGAAGCTGGGGTTTCACACAAACTGCACATGGACACAGCATAGGAGCTCTTACAGGGAAAGTCAGTTTTAGTGGTGGGCAGGATACATGGCCCCTTGTCTGTAATCAGTGAAAATTCCAAGGATATTTTAGTGACTCAAAGGCAAAAGCAATCAAAATTGGAATACCACAGATACTCAGTAATAGGAAAGAATGAACTTTCTAGAGCAGGTGGAGAGGAATACAAGAAGAGTTCTTTCAGAAAGCCACCTTCTGAGGAAGAACTAGATTCTTCACCCTTTCCTACACAATTTGCAGCAGATGGCAGGTACAGAAATAGATGGACAAGGCTGTTGTCATCTGCTACTGTATTTTCACCTTAGCACCTCACATTTCTTTATGGAAGCTGTCTGTAAATGAAGGACTAAACACTACATATAACGCATTATGCTCAGCACACTGCATCTTGCAGATGCTACCAGAGATGCAACAAGGAGTACTGTGTGCCCTCATCAGGGTGTGTTTCAGGTGGATTCCAGCTTGGGCACAGAATGGAGTTGGTCTTGGAGCATTAGATAAGGAGCAACATTAAATTATCAGGAACTTTTAAAGTATGAAGTACTTATCTGACTCATAAATGCATGTTCTAGATTGGCAGGTACTGGCTGAAAACCACAATGCAGTTGCACAACTGAGACGGTAGAAACCAAACTATTTGTATTAATACCTTGTGCTTTCACTTCATCTGGGCTCAAAGATGACATCTGAAAGACATGCTTAAAGAGCCCTAGGAAACACTAGCTTCTACCAGAAGGGGTGCTGGCAATTTCAAGGCAATTTTCAGAGAAAATTACCTCATTTACCTAGAACATGACCCCAGGACAACTGTACTTCACGGCCTAGCCCTGCATGCTCTGAAGTCCTGTCATATGCTATAAACCCATCTGTGCTTGTGCAAAACAGCATCAGTGAGTTCACTATAAAAGAACTGTAAAAGACACCTGAGTACAAGAGATACAGCTCTAAAAGGCTTAATTTTGATTGTTTGAATGACCCCATTCAAGATTTCTTATACCTCAATAAAATCTCCTCTGGTAAGATCTATTTAAAAGACGCCACAAACAGAATTCACAAAATGGATGTCACACAAAATGGACACTGGCCGTGTCCAAACCTCTCAGGGGCTTTTGCTCCTCCTTTCAGTTACTGATTTCACTGTGCCTGCTGCCTGCTGTATCACTCAGATGAACTGAAGCCTATCTCCCCTCTTGTGACACACAGCAATGCTGCTTTCCTCTTGAAGCTTTATTTTAGTCTTTGACAACAACATCAAAGGACAAGAACAATTTCCTTTCTCATATATTATTAGAGATTGGAACATATGAGGGCCTAATAGATCCAGATGCATTTTTCTTGCAATAACATGATGCTAGACAGGATAAAGTCATCCTCCTTCCAACTCTCTTTAAGTGACTTTGCAGCAATGAGAGCAAAAAGTAAACTTCTTGGAAAAGAAAAAGTAAAACATATAGGGAGAACTATGCAGTTAAATCTGAAAGAATACCCCAGAGTAAAGAATAATAGAATCATAGAATAGTTAGGGTTGGAAAGGACCTTAAGATCATTCAGTTCCAACCCCCCTGCCATCAGCAGGGATACCTCCCACTAAACCATGCCACCCAAGGCTATGTCCAACCCCGCCTTGAACACCGCCAGTGATGGAGCATTCACAACCTCCCTGGGCAACCCATTGCAGTGCCTCATCACCCTTACAGGAAAGAACTTCTTCCTCAGTTACAATCTAAACTTCCCCTGTTTAAGTTTAAACCCGTTACCCCTTGTCCTATCACTACAGTGCCTCATGAAGAGTCCCTCCCCAGCATTCCCATAGGCCCCCTTCAGATACTGGAAGGACGCTATGAAGTTTCCATGCAGCCTTCTCTTCTCCAGGATGAACAGCCACAATTCTCTCATCCTATCTTCGCACAGGATGTGTTCCAGTCCCCTGATCATCCTCGTGGCCCTCCTCCTCTGCACTTGTTCCAACAGTTCCATGTCCTTTTTCTGTTGAAGACACCAGAACTGCACACAATACTCTGAGTGAGGTCTCACAAGAGCAGAGCAGTGGGGCAGGATCACCTCCCTCATTCTGCTGGTCACACTCCTTTGGATGCAGCCCAGGATACAGTTGGCTTTCTGGGCTGTGAGCACACACTGAAGCTGGCTCACGTTCATTTTCTCATAGACCAACACCCCCAAGTCCTTCTCCTCAGGGCTGCTCTGAATCTCTTCTCTGCCCAAACTTGCCTGAATATAAGCACTCAAATTCCCATGCTAATACATCCTGAAGTTCACTGAGGTACAAACTTTTTTATCACCTCCTCATCTAGTGACTGTAATGCTCACACCCAGGATGCCAAATCACAAAGGACTGAACTCTGCCTAATGCAGCCTTAATAGAGCCAGCTCTCTCTCAGGAGTGACAAAGCCTTTTGTCTTGAAAAGTGATTCCCCCTGCAGAGTAGGGAGACAGACAAATTAATTTGGACCTTAACTATCTCTCTTTCATTGAGGGAAATAATTTGTTATTTGGGTCTCTAATGGTGCAGTTTGCTAGCAATTTTCCCATTTCAAACACTGTCTCAGCTGCTAATGTGCAATGTTTTGTCAAGCTTACCTACCCATAACATAGACAAATCACTCGCTTGCAGAAAAAGAGAAAGGGACTGAAGCATCAGTACTGATAATTCTTAGCTGTCAGGTGAATAGAGCCTACAAATGAGACAGCCATGCTCTATTACCAGTGTCAGCAAGCTCTCGGCTGAGATGTGTCAGAAACGTCCCTCCGCATTGGGCAGTCATGAACCTCCCTGCTGGGAGCGAGTGAATGAGCCGGATGGCTCCCTGGACCACGTCACTCTGTTCCCGGGGCCAGGGCTCTCTAGGGCTCGCATCACTCAGGCAGTCAACAACCAAAAGCCATCTCTGACAGAGAGAAAGCACAAGATAAGCTCAGTGCGCAGCAGTAACTGCAGCACACTCCGCTCTGGCAGGATGCACACAACCTATGTGAAGGTTGTTGGGAAGGGCAAACCCCTCCTTCTCTCCTGCCCCATTAGCAGGGATTTGCAGAGAGCTGGTTGAGGACTGTCTGGGGAAAATCAGCACTTGCATTCCTTGTAGTGACAAAGCCCCAGGCTGGGGAGAGCCATTCCAACAAGGAAGGAAGAAATGCCTGGAGCACATAACAATCAAGAAAGAGACTGTTGCTCCTTGCCGAAGAGTGAGAACAAGTGGATTATAAAAGCTGCTCGGATCATTACCTCACATTTATCTGATCTACGAATCTTATTTTACATTTGCAGTCTGACACAGACAAGTCACAGATATATTTTCAGCATTTAAGAAACACCACACTTCAAATCTGGTTGTCATACTACCAATATGGGGTAGATTTGACCCCTATCCTCACCCCTCTCCTGCCACTTTATTTGAAATACAAGCTTTATTCTTACCACTCACAACAGGTTCAGGTAGCTGGACTGAAGTATTTACCCAAAGACAGCCCTGGGTAGGAGGCATCCGTGCTGCGAAGGAGGAAATCCTGAGCTGCATTTACAAAGCCCGAACCCACAGCCTATGCTGTAGGGAAGGATGCAGAAGCCGCAGTCATTACCCTTTACAACACAGCACTGCAGCACTGCATGGGGCGCTGCTCTGTCAAAGTGTAAGGCAAAAATCTGCAGTCCTGTTGCTTCAGAACGTGTTCAGGGACCTGCATTGCCAAGGAACAGCCTTTTTGTGGCTGTGTCTCTCATGCTTCAGTTGTCTGACAGGTAGATCCAAAGGACACTGGGGAGTCAGGATATTCAGCTTGTTTTAACAGACAGCTAAAGCCTTCAATCTACCTGAGCCAAAGATGCTACCACCACTATAAACCCCCTAAACACATATGGCTCTCCAAGACTTTGACACTGCTGCCTTTCATCGCAGTACCGAATGACTTCCAAATAAAATTAATATGTATTATAAATCTCTCTCAGTAAGTCTGCCTTAGGAACTGTAGAGCTGAGAGCCAGTAAACTGTCTGCTTATATTAATATATGGTGACAGAGTTTCCCTTCATACCCTGACGTTTGGTGGTGATTTCCAGGGTTTAGCTGTTGAGCTGCTGCTATAGTTCTAAAAAGGACTGCTTCTTAAGTATTCACCTAAGGGCAGATCTTTGACAGACAAAATGCTATCAAGAATGCAGTGACTTTTCAAAATACATATATATATAGAGAGAGAATGCTACAGAGGTAATTCTGCTCACCCAAAGACATCATTCAGAATGCAACAAGATGTTCTAATACATTCCCTGATACCAGTGTTCACCTAGAAGTAGCGGCAGTGATACTGGATTTCCTGACATACCACAGTGTTTAGTTTAAGCTGACATAACTCTGTAGTTGAGCACTTGGTCAGGTTATCTGCTGGTAAATGTTGAATGTGCAATGGTAGTCACACTATGAATCCACCTGCTTCACTGTGGTAGGTGAATTTGGCATCAAATGCCATACAAACAGGAAGACACCAGAGAGAGAAACCTGTATGGTGGTACTTTGCAAAACATCTGACAAACACCAATGTCTCCATCAACATAAGAATACAGAGTGCAATAATATCAATGTCAGACTTCAAGTTTTCCATCTCCCACGGTGATACTCCCCATTCCCAATGGGAACTTTTAGCCCTTCTCACCACCTTTCAATGTTACTTCTCCTGCCAGTCTCATTCATTCACTTTCCTTACTTAATTCCAGAGAGGGGATGCAGGCACACACCAAGCATGATGCTTGTGCCTGAGCTGCCTCTCACTGCCATACCACAACTGTTTGTGAGGGAAAACAGGGACTTTGAGTGATATTTGCATTAGGTAAGAAAAGATCTCTGTCTTTTTGTTCATTCCATTCATTTGTATTAATAAAGCTGAATCTACGTTCCTGCTGGACTGAAGTGATCTCTCAGGAAATAAAGAACACACACATGCTCAAAAACCTCAGTCCAAAAAAATCTGGTAAGGTTACTAACTCCTGCACAGCTTGAAGGAGGCAAACTCACCTGCACATCACTTGTTGCATGTTTTAAAGAATCACAGAGTAGTTAGGGTTGGAAAGGACATTAAGATCACCCAGTTCCAACCCCCCTGGCCATGGGCAGGGGCACCTCACACTAAACCATGCCACCCAACGCTCTGTCCAGCCTCATCTTGAGCAATGCCAGCAACGGAGCATTCACAACTTCCCTGGGCAACCCATTCCAGTGCCTCACCACCCTTACAGGAAAGGATTTCTTCCTCAGTTCCAATCTAAACGTTCCCTCTTTAAGTCTGAACCTGTTACTCCTTGTCCTATCACTGCAGTCCCTCATGAAGAGTCCCTCCCCAGCATCCCTATAGACCCCTTCAGACACTGGAAGGCTGATATGAGGTCTCCAAGCAGCCTTCTCTTCTCCAGGCTGAACTGCCCCAACTCTCTCATCCTATCTTCATACAGGATGTGTTCCAATCCCCTGATCATCCTCGTGGCCCTCCTCTGCACTTGTTCCAACAGTTCCATGTCCTTTTTATGTTGAGGACACCAGAACTGCACACAATACTCCGAGTGAGGTCTCATGAGAGCAGAGCATTGGGGCAGGATCACCTCCCTCGACCTGCAGCTCACACTCCTTTGGATGCAGCCCAGGATACGCCTGAAACCATGACAGATTCTCACAAGTGAGGAGAAAAGAATGAAAAACTGATAGTGCCAAAAAAAAATGTGCATGAAATGTGAATTTATCAAAACAAAACCCTCTCATTCCTTTAGATGATAACAGTGACACTTAATTTTACAAGTAAAGATACAAGAAATAAATCCTGCTTTGGCCCTATAGCAGAACCCCCCTGTGGTTACTGCTGGTTTCTAAAGCTGGGAAACAGAGCTTCCCATTTCCCTGAATCCGTCTCAGCACAGAAAACACTTTTGCTATTAACATTTCCCATATATTTATATTTTCTCTACTGACCCTCAATGTAAACTATTTCCTTTATTGTTTCTGTGTCTTGTCCTCATAGAATAGACAATTTTCTACATATTTTTGGCCCAACAACGGAAACCTTTTTTTTATATTGAAGGCCAGGAGTGAATGACACAGTTGCCTAGTGAGATCCAGAAAGCAGTAGTCAAGTTTGACATGTGAAGCTGTCCAGAACCAATTTACAACAGTGAATGAAAATCATATTCTAGGATTCAACTACAGAAGCCAACCTGATCCCCCAGGCAGAGAACTTGCCACCAGAGGCAGTTATGGAGCATTTATTACTGTGCTGGCTTCAGCTACAGTATTTACTGGAAGCCAGAGAAAATGACTGTCATTCTCTTTTAAGAGAAAGAACAACACTCAATGCACAACTGTTATTCCCCTACCCCTAAAGTTTACAGCTTCTACACACCTATAGTCTTGAAAAAATAATAAACCTTTGCCTTTAAGAAGCTGAAAATTTCACAGCCATTTGTAAATATACATGAAATTGTTATGGTGCAGTTAATTTATAATTAATGTAAGAAAGAATTCATTTTATCATATTAAAAAGAGTTACCAGTGCTCAACTGCTTTTTAACAGCCTTTCTGCCTTTATTTTAATCTGTGGAAAACTGATTTGAATATAGCAGTGATTTAAATGTGCAGGATTTGTTGATCAACTTCTTCAAATCACAGAAGCTTCATCAAGATTTGTCCCAGCTCTCCTACAACCCAGACTTCTGCAGGTATAAAGAAGCAATTTGTTCCCAAGATAATCACTAAAGCACCAAAAGCAACCAACTCATCTATCTACAGGTCTGTTCACAACACTGCACAACACAGTGGCACCCTCATAATAGCAAATCTCTAAGCAGTAAATGTGCCAGAGAAGCATTAATTAAAGGTGGAATGAGCAGAACATTACGTTGTAAAATTACTCACTTGAAGGATACTTGTTTTCATTTTAACAAAACTATGAGAAAACCAACACTTAAGTGCATCAGATTTTCTCCTTAGTGGATGTAGTTCATGATTTTTCGTAGGAGTCGAAATCATGCACCAAAATCCAGCACTCCTCACAAAACTATCAGTCACCAATTCAGCTATCAATAGTAAGAATAATAAACTAAACCAATGTAGAACAAGTGACTCAAAATTGACCTTAAGCAAAAGCTAGATGCTGGTGGAAGGGCTGCCATCCTATTTCACTCTGCTCAGAAGACAAATGCGAAACTGTAGCTTTTATCTCCCCAGATATGGGTGCCTAAACGGCACTTTTCTTTGAGGAACCATCAGCATCTTTGTTTGGAGTAATTAGATCAGCATTTAAATAAAAGGTCCCCATTTCTGATTTAGATACATCCTATCAATCATTACTCTTGCTTAATACAAGTTCATTTCTCCTAACCTCACCAGAGAGTATTGCAAAGATTAAGTAACAGTGAAAAAACAAGCTTCATATGAAAAAACACAGTCTGGAATCTAAGATCAGCTCTAAGATCTAAGGATATACTTTAGATTTTGGAGTTTGATTTATAAGTCTGCAGATGACTGGGACTTGGCACTCCAAGCTAATTAGTACTGCACAGCACAACTTGTTCAAAGCACAGCTCCTATTGACTTCTGCTGCAGCTGCGAGTCCTCAGCACTTCTGAATGTCTCAGCTGAGTCAGTCAGAACCCGGGATTGTATCACTAATGACCACCCACGAAAGTTTGGGCAAGTCACTTGCCCAGAGACAGCTCATAAAACCACTGGCAAGAACACACATCCCAACCCTCTGAACAGCATTCCTGGGATCAGCTTCCCACAGTCCCCACCGGGGAATGTTCCTGTTTCTGGAACAAACAAACAGATCCCATACACACAGGGTCGCCCACCACACAACCCTGATGCATCCCTAAACAACAAGAAATGAGACCATTCTTTTAATAGCAACATGAGCCTGTGCTGTAATTACAGTGCTTACTACAACAAATATATACAAAAGCACTGAATGAAGACTGAAGCTACAAACATTCACTCTGGCATATTCTTTCTTCTTTTATATACTTCTTTTTAATAATAATTTAGTGAATCCAAAAAAGTTGAAATAGCTAATTCCATCACAAGGAAACTCATGTGTAACAAAAGTACAACTTGGTGTCTAACTGGAATAGCAGTGGTTAAAACAGTAAATTGTCTGTAGTCTAATACTTAATCTCTGCACATGAATGTTAATGCACAGTGATACACAAATTGCTGTTGGGTTTCGCCAGTACACTGTGACAAGGCAGGAAGGCTCTGAAAGATCCATGTTTCCTGGTGGGAAGAGATGGCTCAGCTCCATCTTCACTTGTGTGCCTCTGTCCTGGTCCCACAGCCTGGCCAGCCTCATTCATGCCACCCAGTATCAGCCTCTCACCACATCCCCACATCCCAACCTGTTGAGCTGGTGTCCCAGGCTCAGTCACAGCAACCTCAGGCCTTAGCACTAAGTATTCTTCACTTTCTCAGACATGTGACACTTACCAACCTGTCCTGATTTCCTACGCTCTCAGTCTTTCGCATCATATGATTTGTTTTTTTCCTCATTTGAGGTCAGCTGCCTTTTCGGAAGAGTTTCTGTATCGGGCCAGACCAGTTTTTATTCTCTCAAGGGTCTGTCCCATCCCACAATCCAGCCCTTAGCGCTAGCAGTTCATCAAATCCTTTTCTTCCCCAACCTGGATGTCCTTCAGGAAAGCAGCTCCCAGCGCCAGCGCTGGTGCCAGTGGTCACTGCTCCACAGCCCACGAGCCTGCTCACCACAGCATATGTCACAGTTTAAGCCCAGCTGGTAACTTAGAACCATGCAGCCGTTTGCTCACTCCCCTCCCTTTCTCCCCCCACTCCCAGAGGGATCAGCGCTGTTCCCAGACTAAAGTCAAAACCACAGCACTACATCAGCTACTAAGAAGGAGAACAATGACTGCTACTGCTGAGCCCAGGACAGCCCTGCACCACTCACTCCACAGCAGACAGCAGCAGGAGGACTAGCACTTGGGGGCTTTTCCGCTTCCACTCAGGAAGGTCTTACACAAAGTTCTATGAAACACAAAGACAAAAGCCGAGTCCCTGCACCGCTGCTTTAAGGTGTGCAAAGCGCTCAAACAAAAGCTATCTGGAATTAATTTCCTAAAATACAGCTTTGTTTGCAGCAATAAATAAATAAAAAACTGAGCAGATCAGTCTGAAATGGATGAACAGCATGAAAACATTCTGAAAAAGGAACAGTGGAAAAGCATAGTGAGTTGGGTGAGAGGTTAACAGGGAGTTACTGATCACTCACCAGTACTGGGATGCATCAAGTGGACCTGGCCCACAGGATACTGAAGCAAACACTGTTTGAAACACCATAGCCAGGGCTAGCAATGCCATCATCCCAGTGCCCCACATCTGCAAGTGCAGGAAGGCTGTGCTTTCCCTGGCATCAAACCAGCCAAACACTGAGAATGGGCAGACAGCTCCAGAGCTCAGATCCATCCAGCCCAGTGTGCTGAGCCAACAACAGCCCAAACCACATGCTGAGTGAAATCTGCTGCTGTGGCAAGAGTGTTTCTCACGACACTATTCGCAGCTCCCACCAGCTGCAGTGCAGTGACTGTCTCAGTCAGTTGGAAGCTTTGGATTTCACAGGTCTTTACTTTGCAGTCTTGATGGGCTGAGCTGTCAGTCAGCCTGACAGGCACTGCTTGCAAGACTGTGATCAACTCTGATCAGAACAACAGATTCTGTGGAGGCTCTGTCACCTACTCGTTTGGAGGTGATCCCTCCCTGCACCCATCCAAGGTCAAGTCCATTGTGTATTCATACTCTATTCCCTATTTGTCTTGCACGGATTTTCTCTCACTCTCCCTAAATAAATGCAACCTTCTCTTTTTATTGTGGATGCTGTTCCAGTTCCATTTACCAGTAAACCATCAAGCCATGTTTGTTTGGGTATTTTGCAGTAAATGCCTCCAGGTGCTTAATGACTTTTTCTTCTCAAGTATTCATGCAAAATTTTGCTGTGCTTATTCTCCTGTGTTTCTCTACAACATACACTGCTCACTTCTCTTTTTTTAACAGCACAAGAGAACCATTTGAAAGCAGAGAATCTTTTACAACATTCAACACACAGTCTGTATTCCTCAGCTTCAATTTCTTGTAACTCATTTCACCTCTGTCAATTTGGCTGCTGATGTCAGCTTCCCACTGAACAAGAGGCTTTAGAGAAAAATGAATTGCATTTTGAACACACTAGCTACCTATTTTATGAAGTTATGGAAAAGCAAGGCTGCAATACAGATTTCAAGCTTTTTCAAATTCCTTTATTTAATAAAAGACATTCTTGCAATGAGGGCCTTCAGGATAATACACCTTGGGGAGAGGTGTAATGAAGTAACCAACAGACTTCCAAGTCATACATGGCAGAGGTCAGCAGCAAGGGAAAATTAGTGTCATACGATGCTTATTTTATGGTTTGTGATAGGTTTTTAACAACAAAAACAAATCTAGGACTTGTTGGCAGCTTTGTCAGAGAAGGTTCTGCCTACTCATGTTAATGAAGAAAGGAAGGCTGAGTAAAAGATCTTTAATTAATACAAACCACAGTGAAATGTAGGTCACCTTTAACAACCACATTAGAGTAACAGCTGTGTGTTTGCTGTAGAACGGTTTGTCAGTCAAAGGGTTCCTGGTGGGTCCAATTTAGCTTATAAAGAAATCCTGAGTCAAGGGGAAATATAAAAGTGAGAAAGCTGTAACTGAATGCAACTAATAAGCAGCAAAGGAGCTCGGAAAAGCCCCAAGTGGAACTGAGGGAGGCACAGACAGCATTTTAATACTATCATACAAATATGATGAATGTACTACAGTCTATGGGGGGGGGGGAATGTATTTTAGTGGAATGAGTGTTTAAAACTTTAGCTAGAAACTGCTGAATGAAAAATACACCACCTCAAGTAGGATTCTATGTAGCAGCGACCCAGCCATGCAGTTCGTTAGTATCCCATTACCACAGAAGGTAAGTCTCTAGTAAGAGTTACACCTCTCAAAGGTGATCAGATCCCAGGACTGCAGAGTCCAGAAAGAAGCATTCAGCCAGCACCACTATAGCCACCTTTTATGAAAAGGGTCTGACAATATGCGTGCCAGCCATGGGGGATACATCCCAGGAGGAAAACACAACAGTACTTCTGAGAGCACAGTACGTGAGCTGCAGCATGCAGGCAGAATTTACTTGGCCCCACTGCTATAGCATTACAGCAAGAGTATTATTCTCCCTATCCTATCAAATCTAAAGACCATCATTATTCTGTGTGTAGGCGGAACCAGACCTCTGGATGGATTTTATACTGAATAAGCCCAAATCAGTCTCAGACAAGCTGACTTTCTGAACAGTGTGACAGACTTGTGCACAAACCAGAAAGGCTACCTTGGTCAAAAGAAACTATGCCATGGCTTTTCCAGGAAAACTGTCGCTGCTCCTTCCATCTTTCCAGAAACGTATTTCTATGTGGCTACATGCTTTACTCTATGAGAGATTGTTTAATACATTGCCTTTGGATTTAAGGTTAATTGCTCTTTACCTTTAGTACTTTTACAAAATCGAAATACCATTTTACCAGTAGGAAAACCCATATGTAAGTAATGTCACTCACTAAGACTTATTCTGATAGAATTATAGCACCACAGAATGGTTTGAGTTGGAAGGAGCTTTAAAGGTCATTAGTCCACCCCCTTTCCCCTCTGCCAGGAACAGGGACATCTTTAATTAGATCAGATTCCCCAGAGCCCTGTCCAACCTGTCCTTGAAGGTTTCTGGGATGGGGAATCTACCACATCTCTATGCATCTTGTTCCAGCACCTCACCACCCTCACTGTAAAAAGACAGAACTACTTACATTTCTTTATATATTTCTTACATGTCTATTCCTTAAAAAGGAAATCTTCACAGGATTGACTCCACCAGAAAGTAGCAATAAATGTTTTCATGAGGGTTATGCTCTGAAATAAGTGCTAGTGAACTGCAAAGGATATTTGCAGGATCAGAACAATATAAGAGGTTTATCTACAGACAAAGAATCAAATAAGTACTGACTAAACTGCAAGATGTCTGATGGATCTGAATCATTAAACTATGTGCTCAGAACTTTATGTGGTGTTGTAGGGATCTAGAAAATCTATAACCTTCAGGTTATGAAACTTTATTAAAATGTTACATGCATCTTGACTCCCTACACCATCATCTGATCTAAAGGCCCTTCAAGTCTTCCTTCACTTTCTGCTCTCCTAAGGGGACCTTCTAAAGTTGCTTTTAATAAGTTGCAGGGGTTAGGTTTGTGGGCTGGAGCCACCAAAATGGAGTCAGGACTTCGATACTTGATGATATTACAGGCACACTGAAGGTGAATGTTTTCACTTGCTTTCTTACACTGAGGTGTGCTGCTGTATGGAGAGGACTGGAGCACCCCAGTCTCAGTCTTCCCAATTCTCCTAGCCCAACCCTCATTGTGAGCAGGTCTGGACCAATTTCATCATCTGCCTCTCATTGTTGAACCATTCATTCGACCCACTGCTGTAAATTTGGACACCATCTGACAGAACTGGAAACAGGACTGAACACTGAATAGCCTCAGTGTGCCAAACACATTTATATTTTCAGCATAATTCTAACTGACTTTCATGCACAGAAAACTAAGTATGACATGCATATTTTGTGTGCCACAATACATTGGAAGCAAACGCAATCAACACATTCTGGACTTCCTCATGAGGAAGGATAACAGACATTTAGAACAGCTTGCATGAGAGTTTATATTTCCTGTAAACATCTTTACATGCTCTAGATACATTCTCAATAATGTTAATTTTAAGATGTTTTTATTCTTTGTATTTACTGAGCTAGTTTTTTCATTTCTAACATATCTATCTGTTCTGTGGAGATGCACAATTGAGCAAAAACTGCCTCTAAACTGTTGTGCTGAGGTATCAATCCAAACAAATTTGAGGTGATTCTTACATTATAAAAGCAACTGATAAAGTGACTCAGAAGAGTGGTTGTGTAGAGTGTATCCCCTGCAAACAATGAAGCGCATCATCCTTCTTGGCCACAAATGCCACATTCCTGGCATATCATCCAAGCATTTCAACTTTATCCTACTGAGTTTTGCTCTGCAGCAGTATTTCTACAGCAAGGAGAAGCTGAATAATCCAGTGACTATACGAATATCTGAATTCACTCTGTGTAGACTGTAAATGCTGGTTGAATGTCAGTAACCTCTGCATGACAAGCACCTAAATAGGAAAAGGATTGATTTGCATTCCCTATGGACTAACCAAAGCCAACTCGGTTTAATGTATTTCAGGACCACAGTCATATGCAGTAGTACGGACACAAAGATAGATGATTACAATTCCTAAAGGCAGTAAAGACAACCAAGTCTGTAAATCCACCATCTGATTTCACAACAAAAAAAAAAAGGTACAAAAATGCGAAAGAAGTGAGAATAACAAAATGTGCAAGACATAGGAGGTGAAATCAGCAAGGACAATGTGTTCTGATGTCATACTTCATTACAAATGCATCCTCCCAAGCAAACAAAAAAAACCTATGAACTCTCAGGGACTTCACCAACTAAAGATAAAACAATCTGATTTAGAAAAGGGACTGTGTATTTCCTTTTCCTGACTATTGAACAGTAATGCCAGATCTGTGAGATGGAAACACATTCCAAACATAGTACACCAAGAATTTCACCTTGCTACATCAAGAATTTCATCTTGCTTAGAACAACTCCAAACAAGTTCAAACTATCAAAACAATCAAAAGAACAAAAGCAAAGAGGAGAACTACAATGTACCTGATATCTGCTCAGAACGTGTTCCGCTCTTCCACAAAGGAGGTTATGACAGGGACCAAAAATGGAGAGACATGGAAAAAAATGGTGCATTGCATTGGCACTTACATTTCCCAAATGTCCTCTGGGAGGTTAGCTGGAATTTCTGTTAAGCCCCTTCCTCGACAATCCACCACATTGTTGCTGCAGGTGCAGGCAGATGGGCAAGTGATGGAGCTGGCACTGCATGACGGAGGTTCAGAGTGGGAACCTGAGACAATGAAAACATCAAAGGTTGGGTTTGTAAAATGATTGCCTGAAATTTTAACACCAGAATACATCAGCCTCTGTTTCTACATCCTTTTACTATATCAAGTGATAATTTATTGGGATTCAGAGAATATCGTGTGCTACACATCAACTGCAGAGAAAAAACGTCAGAGATTATTGTGCTCTTATTCTTCCTCGGACCAATCTCTTCCCCTCATGAACACTTTGGTCCTCTCCATGATCAGCCATATCAATTTCTTCAAAAACCCTTAAGATCAAGCAGCATTTCCAAAGTAATCTTTGCATAGAAGTTCCCATTACACAAACACTCCTGGAGGATTTTTCCACACTGAGAGATGACTGTCATCAACAATAACTTATGTTTTGAAATGAGGTAACCTGTTATGGCAAAAGGACTGCAAATATAAAGCTAGGTTTTTTTCAAGATCAGACAATGCAGTTAATGGAAACACAAAAAGAATTTAGAAAAATGTGAGTTAAAACTTTCAAATCCTTGCGTAATCTAATAATGCCACTGAAAGACAAGAAGTGACTTACAGAGCAGAGGTTTATAGCATGAGGAGTTATTCTATTACATACTAGTCAATCCATTGGATTCAGGTTCAATTAAGTTTTCTGAAACTGCATCAACTGTCAATTTTACACAATGATTATGATTCTTACATTTAAGATTTTCCTATATATAACCACACAGATAAAAGAGTTTTGCTACACTGAGGTTATCATCATGCAGCATTTATTGACTTATTTATGGTGAGCCATATATCCAAAGAAACATAACAAAGGAATACTTAAGTAGCTTTTTGACCAGACACTGGCTAGTGTTGGTGAGAAGTGAGAAAGTCACAATAGAAACAGTAGAAACCTGGAATTTCTTTTTCGGCAACAGTAGATTGTAATCACAAAACTTATTTGGTCTTTTGGTTTGAAAAAATAAAACATCCTAATTGTAAACTCACAAATCCATGTGAATACATGGAAAACAATACACAAAGCTATAGAAAACCAGGGTTTGTCTTGGAAAAGACATGTGCATGACACTTTCATGAATTATAACCATAGGTGGCAAAGCCCCAAACCAGTTATTTGTATCAGTTTGCAATCAAATGTCATTATAGCAATTAACATTTTATACTAATGCTGCATTCTATAAAGTTTCTTTCTTTATCTATGCCTCTGGTTAATCTGCATAACAATGCCAACTCACCTGGCAAACCTACATATATTCTTATTATCAAAGACCTGCAAACAGCTGTGTGAAGTCAACATCAACATGCTCAGTAGCACCTCTAAGTATCCTTCTGAAAGGCAGACACAGGTTGAAAGGATGTGAGCTGAAAACTCTACAGGCTGGCTCTACTCTTACAGAGGGAGCCCTCCAGGAAAGGAGAAGACAGTTACTGCAAAATCATGCCTTCTGTAAGAAAGGCATCAAATTCTGATGTGAATTCACTTGTTTGTCCAGATTTCCTTCAGTTCAAGCAAGCAGGCATCCCCTTTGAAGATAATTTTGTAGCTGTAGCTAGGGTGACAGAACTGCCTTATATTAAAGCATACTGCTGAGTTTCAGGATCACATCCTCATTTCCACGGTGTACAAAATGTTGCCAAGTTAAAGTATTAGGTTTGATTTAATTTTTTTAATTGGGTCATCACCTGACTTTCTGTCAGGACAGCAGGAAAAAAACCATGGGTTTCATAGCACTGTGTTTTAAATACAGATTTCACTGATGCCTATTGGAGCTATGAGAGACTGCATTTTGGCAGACCAGATCCCAGAACTCCAATTTAGGCATCCAGAAACTAGATTTTCAGAGGCAGTGACCAACTTGGAAAGGATCTCAGAGGACATTTATGGCACGTGTAGGAGTCAAATTCATTCTTTATGAAAGTAGACAGCTGCTTTGAGATGATACTAATGATCCTCTTTGTAAAATATCCTGTCTCATCTGTAGTCCACTTTCCAGCTTCTGTGACCGTTGCAGATAAGAAGTTTATCAGCAACAGTCTTTTATCTCAAAACAGAGCTGGCTTCAGTATTAAAGCAGCTTCACCCTACAGAATCAACTGGGCAAAAATCTACCGGAAAAAAATAATTCAATAATGTTATTAAAATGTAAATCCTAATGCATATGGCCCAAAGGAATCAAGTTCATATTTATCAGGCAACCTGAATTTTGGCTTGTTCCAGCTTCAAAATCTTAGAACCACAGAATCAGAGAATCAACCAGGTTGGAAAAGACCTTTGAGATCATTGATGCCAGGACTGCCAAGCCCATCACTAGCCATGTCCCTGAAGGCAAACTGATCTGCCCCTCATGGCTGCTCCTTATGATCTCCAGCCACAGCCACACATTTGCCCCCTCACAGTGGCCCACACTGCTGCCCGTACCCCTCGTGGCAATCCTTCATCTCCCCTCAAGATCTCCCCTCATGGCTGCCCCTGTTCTCACCTCATGATCTCTCCTCGTCCTTCATGGCTGCCCATCTCCCCTGGCACTGACCAATGTCCCTGGCATGCCCCGGCACTGAAGGAATGGCACACACCCTCCCTGCCCACCCGCTCTGACTGCCTTGTCCTAACACAGTCCACAGACGTGCCCCCATGTGTAATACAGTATTTCAGTTGTAGAGGTTTAACTAACCAAACAAAACCTGCACCAGTTAAATATGTACACGTGCAACAGGCAGGACAAGCAGCTCTCTTGGTCTGTCTTCCAGCAGTAGAAATGCAGGTCAAACATACCATCACTGTGGATTAACAGGATTCCGCCAAAATCAGTGGAGCTCTGCTTTCACAGAGTCTAAGATTTTAACTGTGACTACCTCCAAAAGTAGTTTATATTGCCTCAAAAGGCACAGATGCCTCTGTTACGTTTGCATAAGAACAAGAGATTTGTTCTTGCAACCTGATTGCTTGCATTTTACATTTTCTGTTTGTCTGCCCACCTTGTGGTACGATGCCCAACTCAAAATGAAGAATTTTGACTGAAGCAAACTTTCAGGAATAGGGAGAATTTATCAGACTGGGAACAAACACTTCAGAGCAATCCTTGCTCCCTGGGAGGCAAAAAGAAAGTTGGCAGCAAGGTCAAATCTTCCACACAGCCTTTATCCTCGCACATCTGATGTGCTTTCTGAAGAGACTTTGTAGCAAGAGGAAAATGCATTTTTCACAGTTGCGACACTACAACACACCTCCGTGGGTTACAGGAGCAATAATACACTTCCTTTTTATTAGGGCACCGCGTCAGACAACCCCATGGACTGCCATTCAGTTTTAAGAATCTGTTCCTGACTCTACGGCATCTAAATCAGCAGAAGAAGATACAATGGAACTCAGATCATCACCACCACTTTTGTGTGATGCAGTACTGCAGAGGTTATTACCTTAAAGGAGGTTATTACATAGAGTGCTCTGAAAGGGGAAGTTTAGATTGGATATAAGGAAGAAATTCTTTACTGTGAGGGTGGTGAGGCACTGCAATGGGTTGCCCAGGGAAGTTGTGAATGCTCCATGCCTGGCAGTGTTCAAGGTCGGGTTGGACATAGCCTTCAGTGACATGGTTTAGTGTGAGGTGTCCCTGCCCATGGCAGGGGATTTGGAACTGGTGATCTTAAGGTCCTTTCCAACCCTGACTATTTTATGATTCTATGAAAAGGGAGAGGAAAGACAGAAACCCGTCTCCCTTGTACCAAGAGCAGGTAGCAATGATAACAATGTGATAGCGTCATACTACAGTTAAATAACATGCAACTTTCCATCAACTTTTTGAATGGAAAGGCTAAAGGTAAATCAGAACAGGATTTGTGCTGCCCATTGAGCCTTTCAGCTCCTCTCCAAACACTGTAACATTAGTGTGTTATGAGCATTGTTCTCACACTAAATTCAAAAAGCACATCACTGCACCAGCTACAAAGAAGGAGAGAAAAATAACATTTACAGCTGAACCCAGGACATAGAATCACAGAACGGTTAGGGTTGGAAGGGACCCTAAACCTCATACAGTTCCAACCCCCTGCCATGGGCAGGGACTCCTTCCATGAGAACAAGCCTCATCCAACCTGGCCTTGAACATTGCCAGGTGTGGGGCAGCCACAGCTTCTCTGGGCACCCTGTGCCAGTGCCTCAGCACCCTCTCAGGGAAGAACACCTCCCTTATATCTAACCTGAACTTCCCAAAGCCAACAGGAATCCTTTTATTTACCCTCAATTTAGACCAAAACCCATTTCCCTGAGATTTTCCACTATGAAAGAGGAACTCTTGATGTGGACAGAGTTTTGATTTATGGCTAGTGAGTAAAACAAATAATCAATTAGTTAACCAGGGAGGTCCATGATGTCAAAAGAGAGACAGAAAGCAACATAATCACAGAATAGTTAGGGTTGGAAAGGAACTTAAGATCATCTAGTTCCAATCCCCCTGCCGTCTTCATTCTTTGCGCAGATGAAACCAAAATGGCACCAAATAATACCAGCTCATGCTGAAAGCAAGTAAAGTAAAAAGGAAAGAGGCTGTCTTTGTGCACATTCTTTATTTTCCACATATCATGAGTGACTAGTTTTCTCATTTCACTTAAAATAGGATGGAAAAAACCCCTATTTTTATAGACTTATTCCTCATTATAAGCTTGAAATCTCTGAGTGTGCCCCAAAATAACTGGTACTCCCACCAATTTTAAGTGACATTTTGTGCTTAGAGTAAAAATACTTTTGCTTCCATGCTGAATACAGCCTTTTGTATTTGGTGATTTCTTCTTCATGAGCAAAAGTAGATCTAGTCTGTAGATGTATGAAAAATTTAATGAATAAATTACTCTGCATAAATTGCTACATTATTATCAAATGCTTTGGCTTATGTTTTTCTTTTGTGAAGAACAAGATACCGTATTACACATGCATACTCAACAGGCATGTAGCACATTCCACCAGCTCTTACACAAATAGTCATCTGTTAAGGTAAAGTTTTCTTGAATAATGCTATAAGCAGAACTCCAAACCTGATTTGGGTTTAACTGCTTCAGTTAAGTAAGGATCTATTGGTAGCTCCATAGCAGATCTATACAATTAAAGCACAAAACCATCCAAGAGAGTTTAATATTTGTGCTGCTGTAGAGAGGAAGAAAGGCCTGGTTAAGAAAACAAGTCTAAGTAGGCTATGGAAAATAAAGTTCTTAAAATTAAAATTCGGGTCTGATTCTCATAGGTATTCAGAGTGTAAGCATACAGACAGATCCAAGGCCCCAAGGCAACAGAGCCTCTATAGAGGATATTTGGAATCTAAAAATGAAGTCTCCTTTTGCTGCCAATACTTCCACAAATGAAAAGATACAGGAAAAGTGTAAATATTTCAAGCTCCCTGTGTGTGTCCTTCACAAGTGCAGTGAACTCCTTATGGCACAGATGCCACAAAGGGAAATGGCTGCATTCAAGCCAGCTGCATTTAGATGATTTCCTTTATGAAGTTCTTCCATCAGTCATCTTGGCATCTCAGCTCTTTTCTGTTACACAGCACCACTAGTTCAATACGTTCATTATATTTTTCTCTAAGAGACAAAAATCATCAACCTAATTATACATTTTGCTAGTAGAAACGACACTAACAATACTTGGAATGAAGCTCAGAACATGATTAACAAAAATTACCACACTTTTTGTGCCTGATGTAATGCAATGACAGCCTCAGTGATTATGGCAGTTAATATCTGGCACACCATTAGCCTGTTACAGTCTCAGACTATGGGTTAGGGAGAGAGAGGAGGCAGGAGAGAGACTTAGGACCCAGCAGTTTACAGAGAAATAAAGTGCTTGTTTTCAAGCAAGCATCCCATTGGCCTTTAGCCTTTCAAGAACAGCAAATAGAGCGATCTCACAATTAGAATGGGATGGTTATGGTGTATAAATGAACAGTTTAAATGTCACAGGCATTTAAAGTAAATTTTGCAATGACTAAATAAACTAAGCTCATTTGCACTGACACTCAATGACGGCACACTAAGTGGTGTGCTTTATTACATCCTCACCTATCCAAATGCCTCTGCAGCAGTTCTTTTTTACCAGCAAATGGTAGTTATTTGTAAAAATATGCTGACAGATTTTAAGATAAATCTGATAAGATTTATGGTTAAAATCTGTGTTGACTTTAAATCATTCTAAGTATAGCAGACATAAAATTATTGATCAATAAACAAAATACTACAAGTACTGCAGATCTGCAGATATATGATGACCTTTTGTGGTTTAATTAAATAACCCATTGAATCTCATAACACTAGGACATCTGAAATCAGCTACTACTACATGAGCTATAGTTTTCACAAGACTTCCAGTAATACAATGTCAAAAAGATATATAAAGAGTATATGTTGTAGTCCTGCCAAGATGCATGTGCAAGCCATTCGTAACTATCTGCAAAGTTAACATCCCTTATTGATGGCAAATATTCCACTAATGAAGAAAACTTTGTACAAATATGTCTATTCTACAGCAATGTGCAGCAAATGGTTTATGCAAATATTTCTATCTCTGGTTGTTCAACAGCTTTTCACTGAGCAAAGCATTAAGTATTGATGATAAAGTAACTTGAACCCCTGATTGATGATGTTAATACTATCAAGTTCATGGTACACAAAAATTTGCAAGCCATGAATATTCATTATTTGATTCAAGTTCACTGTTTTACTGAGCATTCCCAAACAGCAAAATATCTGCTAAAAATTCATGGCACATGAGCACAACCGTTTTGTAGCAAAGCCAATACCAATTGCTTTACAAATTGTGAGGAATAAGAAAGGAATTATCCAATTGCAGTGAAAGGAAAGTCTGGTGTAATGAAGGAAGCCTACTGGATTCTATAAAAACCTACTCGGCATGTTTCAAAATGTATCAGTAAAGTAACACCATTAAAAACCAGACCTTCACATTGTCTTATCCTAAAAGCACTAATATAGTAATTACCTAATTAACAACCATAGTGCCAACATTGTATGGAATACTCCTGAATAAAATGGAAGAAGGTAGAATAAGGCACACTCACCTAACCACTGAGGTTTAGTAGGAAGATCTGTCCCTCTGAGGGATTAGTAAAACACAATCTGTGAGACAACTTAAGTCCTTTCAAAGCTGTGACAAAGGTGTTTTTTTCTCTGAGAAATTTATTCCATCTAAGTCTTCCATAGAAGTGACTGAAAAGTAAGAGTTTGAATGTATCCTTATGTCCTGTGTCCACTCTGAGTCTTTCTTTGAAGGTCTTGCTCCAGTCTTGTCAACACAGGCACTTTCTCACTAAAGCAGCCAGAACTTAACTATTGCACCACTGTTAGCATCTATTTGGTTCTCTGGGTTTGTATACTATTTGCTCTTCCAAAACAGGCTAAAGATTAAAAACTAATGCTACTAGGAAGTCTTTAAGATGTAGTACTTCTGCAGTTCAAATGACACCAAGGCACAGTAATGTCGCTAATGCCAATTCCACAATTCCCATCAGCAGTCCTGAACGCGCATATGGAGTGACATTTAAAAATAGGACCAGAAATACTACAGTGAAATTATAAATATATTCAAGCATTAAAATGAAGAGGAAGATAAAATATTTAAGTTACCTGCACAAGGTAAAATGATAGATAATGGACTTGATCAATTGCAAGCCTAAGAAGGGAGTACAGTTCCGCGATGGCCTTCTAAACAGGTTATCCATTAAACAACCAGAAATATTTCACAATGAAGTTTGATCAAGTTATGGAAGGGATAGAAAAAGTTTAGGACTACGCTTTGGGTCCCTCGGGTTAGATTTTCTGCTACTGGAAAAGAAGTCTTGAATATGACTTGATTTTGTTTCACTGCACGTTTGCCTTTGCTTCTTTTCCCCACGCCCCCCACATTCTGTTGCAGCCAATATAGGTCTTTCCCTGCATGTCCTTCCGTAAGAGGAGGAAGATGGGATTCACTTCAGTCAGACACATTACAGACTGACACAGCTTTTGAAAGGACATGACATTTCTCCTGACAATGGCACCCAAGCGGCCCAAGCTGGGGACGAGCTCACCCAGGGGCCAGATCTACAGTGTGGAAACTCTTTTTACCAGAGGAGTGGGCAAAGACTGAAGAGTCCCCTTTCCAGGGCTGCTTTGGAATTCCCTGGATCAAAATCTCTGGCATTCAGAACATGCGAAGGAATACAGGGCACTAGTAACCTTTCTTGCCTTCCTCCTGGGATGGGCTGAGGCTGCTGCCTTTGGTCCTGTGTAACAGACCTCTGGTACATTCAAGCTTTATATGGTAAGTGGATCTTGTAGAATGAAATCCTGAAATGTCTGCATGCTGCTGGAAGGAGTTAAGGAGCCAGTGTCAGTGCAGGATGTCAGTCTGGGGTGCTGAAGGAAGGGCTGGCCAGCCCAGGGCAGTAAGGAGTGAGGTAGGAAGTGTCAGAAACGGTCCCATGAGCAGCAAGGTCAGACACTGAGGAGGAGAGGAGGATCTGGAGGAGATCTTCTCTCCCCAGCCCTGTTGGGGAAGGCAGTGAGAGCAGCTGGGTCTGGCAGCTGGCCATGGTCAGCCTGCTGCAGCTTCAATGCACCTATAGAACACCACTAAAAGTCATCGTCAGTGAAACAGGAACACAAGAACCTGACCTTGACGGCATGCAGCTTTGTATTTGCCATCTATTCACATATGGAATTGTGCAGCCATTTTATAAGCAGCTCTATGCTTTCTTTTTGCAGTTACTCCTGTTAAGTACCCGTACATGCGTTGCGAAACACATACATTTATCAAACAGAAAAATTCTACACATTTCATACTAAGGCATGGCCACTTCATCAAGCTCAGATCCTTTCCTTTGAATGCAACACCACTGCTCTCTGTGAACCAGCCCAAAGCAAAGCCATGGCACTGACCCATGCCAGGACAGACCACCATGGTGCATTCCCACTGTACACTAAAACACTACCAATACACCAGTAATAAAACAAGCCTCTGATATGGGATATTAACAGAAGAACTAATCACATTATTGTTCTTACAGCAACAGCTCAAAAACTCAGTGGTTGACTAATTATACCCCAACCTCCCATCATTAAATAAGAACTAAAGAGCTACACATATTGCTTTGGGGAAAAGAGAACTCCAGAAAAAAAAGTAATTATACTGAAAAGGTAAGACATCATTTTTGGACAGTAAATATAGTGTAATTTTAAGCTAGTTTTCAGCTTTGGTCTTCGAAGGAATATTAAGTGCCTTAATAAATACATATTTATCCCTCAGATTTGCAAGACGCCCCTCCAAAATAAAAAACATCATATGTGGTATCTTACATATGAAGCAATTCAAGAAGTAAATTCTGACAGTATGAAACAACATGACTGCTAGTGCAACAGTAAATTTAAATTTGTAATCAGAAACTTAATAGAAAGGGAAAACAAACACGCTCTGATAAATCGGATTAGTATCTCTCTCAACCTCCCGCAGGATTTCATTTGAGGAGAAGCTAACAAACACACAGTATTGAAATGTTTCCTCAGACTAAAAGTCAATGTTAGTTTGTGGTAACAATTCATAACAGGAGGTAAAAATTCAGAGTTCCACAAAAATTTCCTAAAACCAAATTCAAAGCATAATGTTTACCAAAGGATTTTAAAGTCAGGCAGTGTCCACAGTCCTGCATGGTCCCAAGTGTAAGGCGCTTACTGGGTCTGCTGATGGTCACAAAAAGCATGAACCCACTTGACAGTGAGAAAAACAATGTTATCTAATACAACACACAGGTCACCCTTTTGGGAAGAGGTCACAGTTAGAGGAAATGGTTAAGCTCACTTCTAACAGCAATAAAATACCTGCACCCAGGATGTCCTGCACAGCAGAAAGTGACGTTCACATGCACATACACACACACAGAAAAGACCTCCTCTGCCTCCTACTTTGTCTATTCAGCTCCCTGTGACCACTGGGACCGAGGGCCATTTGCAGCTCTTCCCTGCATGAACTGGGATGGACTGCATGGAGAGATACTGCTCTGCTCCCAGCATTACCACAGTCTGCATCAGTAGCACGTAGCTAGTTTCCAGGGAGCACCAGTGTGGCAGTACCTGCATGTCCCATGTTGCAAGAAGCAGGTCTGCTGCTAGTTCTACAGATACACTATTGCACAGTGTCTTTAAAACAGGAGCTGCTGGGGGGGAGTTCCTCCCCATACATTTTTCCTCTTAAAGCTTCTGAATGTTCTTATTAAGGTACTAAGCCTGAGGAGCGCTATTTTATTAGTTACTCATTGTTGGTTGCATCCTCAATACTATGCTATGAGGTTGTTAGGAGAAAAATGGAGCAAGACAATCTACCACGTTATGTGGTTAGGCTCATAGAGTAACAGCTACGTTCAAAGACAATTTGACCTCACTTAAACAAATAAATCTGTTTCCTCATTAGGCTTCCAGGCTGCATTAAGCTGCAGGAAGCTAACATATTTTCCTTTTTATTACACATCAGCTGCAGCCTCTCTGTATGAACCAGAAACTCTGTATCTTCAACTTTTCAAGGCCAGGTTGGACAGAGCCCTGGGTGACGTGGTTTAGTGGGAAGAGTCTCTGCCCATGGCAGGGGGGTTGGAATTGGATGATGTTAGTGTCCCTTCCAACCCTAACTATTCCATGATTCTATGATTCTAACTGAGATTTGGATTAATCTACTGTTTTCTTAAAATCAGGATCAGTTTATTTAGCCAGAATTCACTAAATGCTTGGCTCTGCTAATGATTTCTCTGTTGCTTCAATTTCAGATGAAATTTTGCATCAATTTCAAACTGAATTTTAACTTACTTTATCCAAATGATGTATCCTGATTTTCTTCAGGTTCTGGTAGATAGAATAATAGAATAGTTAGAGTTGGAAAGGACATTAAGATCATCTAGTTCCAACCCCCCTGCCATCAGCAGGGATACC
>JASSUY010010334.1:0-60678 GCA_032466535.1 Forpus xanthops
CAAGCTAAAAATCCAAAACACAGTGCTCACCAGCTACTGCTTAAAGAAAAATGACTGCTGCTGCTGAACCCATGACAATTACCTAATTCAGAACACCTAAAAATGAAAGTCTACATCCTTCAGCAACCAAAAAAAACTGGAGGTGATCAGCTGCTAAAAAAATGGGATCAATCAGTACACACTTGAATTTTCTTCTATGTCTTCTATGTATGTACATTCTCAGTTTTCTTAACTGATCAAACTTTTCCCATCAGATTCACAGGGGCTTGTAGGCATGCATTGCTTAATGCTTGTGAACATGAAAAAAAAAAAAAGAAATTACCACCCTTTATCAGCTTTTTTCACAGATTTCTTAATCTTGAGAGGATGAAATAAAGATGTTCATACAAGAGGGTTTTTTGAAGGTACTCTCCAAGCATTACACAAACTATGCTTCTGGGAACCTACATGATTTTCTTGACAGGATTATCTTCAAAGAAGAATAACAAGATTTGGTATTCACAGGTTCATGATCCATGTATTCATGTAGTGGACCTCTCTTCCTATGTATTTCCATACTAATGAAAAAGACAACTCCCAAAATATGTAAAAAACACACAGAAAAGGGGTATTATTCTTTCTCAGTTTCTGATGTTAAATTCTGTTTTTTTCTCAAACAGTAATATGAGCTTAAGGAAAACATTTATTCCTGAATAATTTCAGTGCTTACAGTTAATAATACTCTCACACCAAATAAGTGTACTGCAGTTTCATCTTCCTTGTGGCCTGTACAGTAAGCAGCACATTCAGGGTGCCGCTGATTCCATTTTCCACTTTGTGTAGCTTTTTGGGAATAATGTATATCATACATGGTCCTCAAAATTCTGGAATTACTAACCCGTGACACTCCAACATGAAGAAGGTCCATGAGCCCTATTGCACTAGCCCGTACTGAGAGAGGACTCCAACAGCTGGCGCTCTCCCTGTGAAATTTGGCTGGAAGAAATGTTCAAGACATACAAAAAACCGTCACTGTTTTCCCAGTCTTAACTGGGACAGTCTTACACTGAAACTGTCGAGTCTGATGTTTTACCTACAGTACATTACTAATTTTTCCTGTCATTTTCATAAAGCCTCCCATAAGTAGTCCTGTACAATCCCAAAATACTCTTCCTGTGAACCCCTTTAAGCATCCCATACCCAAGGCAGGAGCTCCCCCCAAGTGCCACAGGTGCTCTAGCACTGACTTATCTCAATGCATGTCACACACAGCTGGATCACAGGGCTGAGGGCTCTCCTGGGAAAACCCAGGGGGGTGCCCACACAGGGTGACTCTTCCTCCAAGTCTGTAATTTGGGTTCCCACCTGCCCTTGTGTCCTTGACCTGCTCTGGGCTTGGGCAGATGAGCCTCTGATGGGCTGAGGGCTCCTAGAATGGGCCTGGAAGCAGCTGGGAAGGGTGTTATTTGGGCTCTACTCTCACCACTGTCTCTTAGTGTTCTCTCGTGAGCATGTGGACCAGCTTTTATCACATAAGTTAATAAGGGGCAACCAGATTCATGCACCATCCATCAGAGGTAACCTCTTCCAGAACATACTCCAAAAAACACTGCCCAATGAGATTAATTTGATTTTCTAGCCCCTCTAAATCCAGAGAGAGTACATAGCAATAAATCTACTTACATACCTAAGAGTCTGCAAAATCAGGGTCCTGTTCTCCTTAAAGTATTTTCCATTAGGGAATTCCATAATCAAGAATCACAGCCACTCACAAAAAACCTCTACAATGACAACTTAAGAGATGCACATGTACATACTCTATTTAGGTAAAAAAAAACCCTCATGAATAAGTAGATTTCAGTTTCAAACTTCAAAGTGGTTATGAGATAAAAAGTGAAAAATATGACCAAAAATTGCTAATGTGCCAACTTCTAAGATGATATATATACCATGCACATCCAACCCCCCTTAAATGAACTTTATGTCTAAATTACATGAAGTTGTTGTAGAGATAAAATATTGTTGTTAATATTAAAGAAGACATAAATAACGGGTATGTTTTAACACATTTAGGAATAGTTTAAGAACTACAGTACAACTACTTTGTTTCTCCCTTTCTCCCAGACTTCTCCCTCCTTCCCTGTATCACTTGACACACACCCCTATTTCACCTTGTACTTTGGACAGTATGTTCCTTAAGGACAATAACAACATAGCATTTTGCTTGTAGAAAGAGTCATGGAAGGTTGGAGTTTCCAGAAGCTTGTAGCTGTTTCTGGTATGTGTTAAACATTAAGAATAGAAACCAACACTGCTTTCATAGTTCAGTGGTATTGGTGTGTTTAAAATGAAACACAAGGTCTACCTGATTACTGCGAGTTCTCAGTGTTGGGTGAATGCAGTCAAGGCTCTCTCTGGGAAGAAGAGAAATGGTAAGCCTGATGCAAATGTGATTTGGAAAAAGGGATGGATGGAGGAAAAGGTTGTGGTTTCTTAAAGAGCTGTATGTGTAATCCTCCAAACAGACTTGCAGCAAGGTGCAAGGAAACAGCAAACATAGCAGCGACTGAAGTGCGACAGCAAACAATTACCTCTTTGCTTTACGGCTCCTCCTGCGGCTCTTCCAGAGGAGGGTACCCCTCATCCTCCTGGTTAGGTGCTTAGTGCAGGAGCTCCAGAAAGAAGCCTGAGACAGCAGATATAATTAGCTGAAGCCGTAAGTCCCTTTCAGTGAACCAATAAACCAGCAAGATCTGGCTTTTAAGAACAGAAGGTGGAGAGAGACACTTAACTTGTAATTGAAAATTATAGTCACATTTTGATTGGGTTTATTTACAAATTATTGTGGAAAAGAAACAAAAGCACAGATGGAGGGAAACCTTCCTTTCAGTCACTAGATGAAGCTATGCCTGAACCCTACAATTTTAAGATAAACATTATTTGTAGTTGCAAAATGACTTTCTGAAGGGGTCAGAAATTCAAACACAGCACCTCGTCAAGAGAGCAAATCAAAAAGCCCAGCCTAAAAGCCTTTTTTTTAATATATATTGCTCATTTTAGAATGTTTATTTCATCCACATTTACCACAGTTCACTCCAGCCGAACAGATCCCCCATGTTCATGATTTTTGCCTACAAGAATATTAAATTTCTGTGCATCTGTCTTCTCTCTAGGGGTTTCTCTAGGGAATACAATAGTCTATTTGGTTTTCTATTGATCTCGTATCTAAATACTGTTTTCTCTCTTTCAGAAAAAAAGAGATTTGCCAAAGAATCAGTAGTGTCACTATAAAAACGTTTTTCTTAGCTGGATGAAATGATGGCAGAGCAAGATTGGGAAAAATATTTTTCAAATCTGTTTTAATAAGCATACGTCCAGATAGGGATATGCTAGATATTGGTCTAGGCATGCCCCAGGCCTATGATCCATCTTTCATCCATTTTTCCAATTTCAGACTGACAGCTAAATTAGCTCATGGAAAAGGCTCCTGTAGGCAATAACCAATAACTTGCCATCCAAGGTAAGTTGCAATAGCAAGAGGCATAGGGGAAAAAAATGGAGATAGACAGCTGCATTTACATCAGTTGGTAAAGAAAAAACTGGGGATACAAAAGGATCAAAATCATCAAAACTTAAAATTAAACCACACTGGAAAGACAAATCTAAATTGTGATATAATTTTACACAATAGGCACAAATTGATCTCTTAAGACATGATTGGAAGTCTTGGAGTTTCTGTAGTTAGCGAATCCAGTAAGTTTACAGATACGCAACTGCAAACAGAATAGTTTTCTCTACCTACAATATCTAGGCTCAGTATCACCTAGTTACTGAGTTCTGTTCATCGGAAAAGGAAGACAATATTTGGTCATAAAAGCAAGGCATCAACCACTGTCTGAATCACAAAGCTCATTTTCTTTTCAGACAAAATAAAATCCTCAGCATGGGAGTGTTCACATTACAGTGCTAATAGTGCACATGTGCTAAATTATTTAAAAAATAATAAAGATAGGAGCAACGACAGATCCACAAAGCAGTCAGTTTACTATCTGCACAGCATCTATCTGACTCAGTAACCTGAGCTTACTGAAGCTGACATTTAACATATACCTCTCCATGAAAATAACTAATTCAAACATTTAGAACAAACTCTTTCTGGAATGGGCTTAGCTACATGTGAACTTGCATTTTACTTGCATTTTTGCAGTTTTTCCCATCCTGTTCTGTAATAGGTGGATTGCAGGTTAAAATCCATGACTTTGATACAGTTCATGACTTTTCTTATGGTACAAATCTCCCCTAATGTTGTTTACAGTACCATGTAACATTAGCAATGATATATATAATTATCATTCAAAATATATTGCAGTACCCTGTGAAACACTGTTATTTATTTCTTACATTTTATTGGTCTATATGTATTAGATTTTCAACAGATAATGAAACAAATCCAAAATGCTGACACAGATCTTTGCAAAAACTCCTTTTTTCTGTAGTGGGACACCACAAAATAGGATAAACCCATCAACCAGTGTGGTGGTGTGATGGGTATTTTGTTGCTCACTGCAGCTGGGTATCTGCGTTTGAAAAGCATGCTTAAATTAAAGATGCAAAGAAAAGCCTGGGGTTTCATTGCATTGTAAATGTAAAGAAAGACTGATTTTCTTCAAAGGAGGTTGATAATAACCTACAAACAGCAGGTATTTTCTGCTAGCAGCATGTAGCTGGCATGTCATGGCTAGTACATCTTTAATCATAATAATGAGTTCTGTGGTAACCATGATAAAATATGTTTTAACTGACAATGTTTTTACCTGCCATTGCTACCCTCTACTGAGAATTAGCTGACTTTTCTTCTTTTTGAGCTCCCCCAGCCCTAGCCGCATCTCATTGAGGCAGCTGTACCATTAGCTGGGCTGCTACTTTAAAAGGTTTGCTTATTGCCAGCATTTAACTCTTAAATACCAGTTTAGCACTATGAAATTCACCTAACTGCTTGGCACAAGGAATACACATACAAATAACTGAATAGTATGGAAAACTAAGGGAAATTTCAACTTCTTTTCCTGCAACAGGCAAACCATTCTCGAAGTTCTTTCTCTCACCAAAATATTTTTTTCTCAGGTAATTCTCCCCTAGGTTCCTATTTCTTTTTATCTGTATTTTCTCCAAGACATTTCCCATGTAAAACTAGCATATTTCTAGTTTGATGGAAAAAAAAACGGTCCCATAGCAGAACTCTCTCTTGTCCTTGAACATTAACATCACAAAAGGGACAGTTACCATCCCTCACAGCAAGCATTCCTCTTTACTCCAAGTTCTGCAAACACTCAGTACTTTTCACTTCTAACCACGAACAGGAACACAGCAGTTTACTACGGGGTCACACCAGCTTCCAAACTTGTCCAGAAAACTGATTCTCCTTGAAATGTCACCTTTTTTAAGACAAAAATCAACACATTAAAAAAACTCTCTGCCTTTTTTTAATTAAAACCAATAAATAAATAGGTTACTGGCTAACCAGAGTAAGAAGGGAAACTGGAGAGAAGAAATTAAAGTTTCTGTAAAGCAAAAAAGAAACCTCCCAGTGAAGTGTCCTGAGCTGTGGTACACCCTGCATTAAAAGCTAAAACCAAAAATAAACCTGGTATTTAATGGAGGTCCTCCAGCTCCACAATAAACAAAAACCCAAGCAGCTATGAATAACCACAACCCCTTCCATTAGGCTTGTAGAGGATTACCTGGAAGAGAAATGGGTAGAGCTCTCCTCTGCAAATCCCAGATGGCTTTGAATGCTGGGGATGAACCCTTGCTGGCACTGAACCTCATACAGCACAAATATCTGCTCCTCAGACAGCTTCCAAAGCTTCTGGCCAGGCATGCACTGGCTTCAGGTGGCATGGACTTAATTTTCTGGGATAGAATTAATCTTTTAAAACACAACACCTCATCAGAGCAGAGCTCGTGATGTATTTTTCTCCCCTTCTTTTGCCATCCTCACAGTGGTGCCACCAAGACCATTCCTGCTAGACAATAAAACCCCACCTTATCTACTATGGCTTCACCTTGGCCATGGCACTTACAGGGGCCTGGGTCTTCATCCCAAACCCTTTCACAGCTGGAAAGTCCTTTATGCAGTAAAAGTGAAGGATGAGGTGGGGTAGGGATTATCTGAGGCTATGGCTAGGGCTGAGTCCCCTATTCCATTGTCAGCGCTTTATGCAAGGTTTTACAAGCCTCAGTGTGCTGAAATGTTAGTAAAGCTGTTCATCCTACAGTAATCTTATGACTAAAGCTAGAGATAGCACTGCTGAGTGGTTCAGATTCAGTGGCAGCACAGCTCTATCCATTTTTTTTTAAATGCAAACAATATAGATGAATGCTATCAGGTGAAGACCTGTACAAGAAAAAAGTGCTTAAAGACTAAAATATGAAAAAATAAGCATTCTAAATGAGAGCCCATTTCAAAAGCATTTTTTTTTCTGCCACTTATTAAGGTTTGCAGAAACATGCTGAAAGGATGTTTCTCTGTTACAACCTTTAACTCCAAGTTCTTAACCATACCATAGATCATAATATTGTCATTCTTCACTGTCACCACTGCGTCAGCAGCTGTTTTTGGTCTCACAGAAAAGGATTTGACCTTTGGGATGGACAGGAAACTGAAGGAGCAACTTTCTGAAAAAATAGCCTCCTGTTTACATTCGCCTTGTTTAGCGAACTATTATCTTGGGAGACATAAGTAATAAGCATGTATGTTTACATAAGCAAAGTGTCACTTTGATAGCACTAAATATTAGTGCGTGTCCTGCTGTCGCTGAGTAACTCTCTTCAGTATAAATGCTGATCTGTATTTTACCAGTAACACAAAACTGCCAATGAGAAGACCAACAGCACAGTGTAACATCTTAGGAGTGTTAAATGAACTTACAAATATAACTCATAATGGCAGAGACAAAGCAGTTCAGTTTTTCCTTAAAATACTATATCCTGATAGGTTAAAATTCTATTTAAACATATTGCAAGTATTTACACCTAGTACCTAGATCATTTGTCTGAATTATAATGAAGCATCATGACATTTTCTGAGGATGAAAAATACACAAAAATCGAACATGAAATATAATAATTTTTCCAAGTTCATATTATAAACTTTCTTCACAGTGGTATTTACTTTAAACATTTTAAAGAAACAGCGGTGTTAAGGTACAATGTACACCACCCAACCAGAAAACCAACTCCAAGAGCATCCCTGAGAGTTTGCTTTAATAACACAACAGAATTTAATGTTATTAGCTTGGAAGAAAACCACTACTGAGTCCTTATATTCGCAGTTTTATATGAGATCTTGAGAAAAACTACATAAATTATGGAACAGATTTACTGCTATATACATGCATACCTCTATTAATTTTACATTTCCATGTATTTAATATTCACTAGATTTCACCGACCACCTCTATGCCTCTGAGCTGCTACTCAGTTCACTATAGAATAGCAATGATACTGATCACAAACTCAACCTCTGAGTGTACCCAGGCAACTTCTCCTCTTAGTTACAGTAACAGTCCCTTGAAATCTCATCTGGGGGCAATTTAGCTCTTCATTTACTTAAATTTCTAATAAAGAACCAGAACAAAGTCCTCCACAGATTACTATTACCCTCTTTTGTAGAAAGATGTGACAGTATAACTGGACAAAGCTAAAAGAAGAAGTTGCCCCACACTGGAGTACCATAGGGACACCGATGCCAAATAACCATGACTATCAGCATATCTCCTGGGCCCGATGTTATCTATTTCATTATTAACATTACCAAATGTAAATGGAAGAAACATCACTGGGCTATTTTACTATACAGAAACACAGGAAGAATAATTCTTGGCTTGCCATATAAAGTTGTGAGAATACCTCATCAATGTTTTCCCCAACACACTCAAGGTGCTACAAGTCAAATTTAGTGTTCAGAACTACCATGATGTGAAAAGAATACACACCTATATGCTTTTAAACAGCTCTTGATCACCTGAATTACAGAAAGCTCTGTGTGAAGACAGACATGCAAGCCATCTGTCCACAGCTCAGCTGTGTCTGCTTGTGGGTTCTGTGTCACCATTTAGTTTTTATGGATCCATTTACAACAAAAGATGGATTATGAAGTATAGTTTCTATGTTTGAAAGTCCAGTGGTATGGCTGTGACAACACTACCTGTCTTACTGCTTAATACAGACCATTGGTTTCTGCTGCTTGGACTTCTTTTTGCAGTATAGATGCCAGGAATATTTCTACTGAACATTTGGCAAGCTCTTTTTCACTTAAAAAAATTAAAAGCCTCCACAGAGTTAACTGACGTACATACGCTTCTTTACATACAGAACTTGACTTCAACTTTCCTTTTGCCTCAAGTTCATAACCAATTGGTGTGCTGAGGCAGCAAAAGACTATGGATTAACCATCTGTCTGAAGAAAACTGAGATAATGTGCCATTCTACACTTGAGAGAAGATAAAGATCTAACATGACAATCAATGCAGATGTACTCTCATAATGGATTTCACTTACTGGGATGAGTTTTGTTTAAGCACTAGCCTTAGTGATCAGTAAATCATTATTTAAATGTAAAAAGTTCTACCTTGCCTTCAGGAAAGTACTCCTCAGAACCTGAAACCAGCACAGTAAGAGGCCAAGCCATCCATCCTTGCTCTGCTTCAACTCAAGACTCAACCTCACCTCCTCCTTCCCCCTTCTTTCCTCTCCCCAGTGGTTCCCAGGCCCTCATGGCCCCACATTCAGATCAGCTCAGTTTGCCCAGCTCACCCCAAGCCCAGGTCTCCTTCCCTTTCTTTATCCTAGCAGGGTCACCACAGTCTCTCCTGCCATGCCTGCTGCCTTCCTCAACACCTTCTTCTCCCTCTGCTCCTGCCCTCTGTCCTCTCCAATTTCTCAGCACATTGCCCTGGCTTTTCAACTTGTGCCAAGAAGCCATACCCTTGCATCCGCTTCTCCAAGTTTCAATTACTCTTTTCTCTTCCCTGAGCTCACTTCAGTCCTCTTGTCATGCAACTGACTTCCATCCCAAAACAGACAAAAGGCCCCAAAGTGATAAATAACACCGGCCATAGCAAAGGACTTGCTGCCATCACATGTTTATTTGGTCTGAGCTCCTTCTCTCAGTGCATGCCTTGTGTATTGACACTGCAAACTCTCTTCTGAGAACAAGGACTATTTGCTATGAAGTGTTTACACACTGCCTAGCACAAAAAGGCTCTCCTGTAATAGCATCATTTCTTCACTCCAAAGAGCCAGTGTCAGGACATTGTACTATTTTTAATGCAGCTCATCCAAAGGAAACATACATCCTCTCTGATAGTTTTTTTTTAATGCTTTCTAAACAATGAAAGAAGTTGCTGTAACTGCTTGCAGGCACAACAGCCATAACTGAGCAGGCTGCTGGATGTAAGGAATGTATTGACAGACTAGTAGAATATAGACATCCTGTACCATTCCCAACACCATTTCAGGAGAGGTGAAATGGAAAGCCAGACTGCATTTTCAGCCTTAGGTAACAGACATCTAAGATGTTTAAGTGCCAATCACAGGTTTATTTGTCTGATCATATGAAAATGTGAACCCAATTCATTCCAGATGGATGCATACACAGGTGTCCAAATTTATACATGCACATGCACAAATATGTTCCTGCACAGACCCACATTACCTGCCCAGCAAGGTGCAGAGCAAACCCTTGACGGATCTTTACCACTTCTGTCCCTCCACACACACTGTTAAAAGCTGCAGCCTAATTGTAACTCATGCAAGTTGTTGTGCAGAGTAGCTTGTGGTGCTTGGCAACTGCTAGACAAAAATATTTCTCCTACATTGCTTTCCATCAAGCTCTCATTCATATTCACCTTCTCTGTCCAGATGAAATGACACAGCAAGGCAGCCTCCTGTTCCATAAGAAGTGAAGTTATCTGGGACAGGAATTTGTCCTCATACGTAAGGAAAGGCGTGTAGCAGTCACAAAGTAAATAAGACAATAAAAATAATAGTCAGATCCATAAGGCAGTATGAAAGCAGAATGCTGTGAGGCTGGCAGTCCTTTTTTTCCCCATAGAATGTATGATAAAGTGAATGTTTAAAAATAAATTAAAAAATAGCTTGAATGGCAAAGGAGACAGACAGATGAAGGAAAGAAAACATCCTGGCCACTATGACACCAGCAGCAACATCTGCAGTTGGTGAGGAATAGAATTTAATAAGGCAAAGTGAATCCTCAGGGTGAAAAAAAGTTCAAAACATACTTCAGCCTAAAGAAAACAGGATGCTTCTCGAGCAAGGAGAGCAGTTTATACTTCAGTGAAGAAAAACAAGTGTATTCATTTGCCTTAGTTGCCACGTGCCACAAATTGAGACCCTCAAACTTTAATTACCAGTTAAAAATATTTGCATTAAAAATAATTTTATCCCCACTTGTCACCTATAGCTCTTTGTTTTCTCCCTTATGGACCTGCAACAAGCACTAGTCTGTTTCTCTTTGCTTAACAGAGCGTAAAGAGACAGAGATGCTCAGAAGGTAGGTGTCTGTTCGTCCTCTCAGGCTTACCATTGAGACCCACTAGAAGAGAATTCTCTTCTACAACTGAACCCTGGGCTTAAAGGGCATTAGGAGTTGTACTGTCATATCTTTATAAAACATATGTACTATAGCTAGCTGGCTGGGAAAAAAATCATAATACTTGTAATAGACATACACAACATGTGCTTGAGGACAGGCTGACAACAGTTTTGATCAAACACAACAGAGCCAGATTCTGGCTGGGGAGAAGAATCTCTCCAGTACCACCACTCTGTAGCCATTTCCCAGATGGCTACAAAATTCAGGTAGGATGTCACTTCTCCAGAATGTCAAAGAGGCACCAACACCAATTCTTTCCCATGTACCCATCTTCGCAATACTCCCCTTCCTACACCAATTTCACTTAATCTGCTTCTCAGCAGCAAGGTGCCAGATTGCTGCAACACACCTGTGCAGAGGCACCAACCCCAAGAACAGACAGCTGTTGCTTAGGGCATAGGCGGCTCATGTGAAATGCCAGCAGCATGGATGCTCAAGCTGTGCTGGCTGCTAGCAAATTCCCAAGTAAAATGCCATGCTACTGGTCTACCTTGTGTGGTGCTGAATGTCTGCAGCACTCATTTTCTCTTTTTCTTTCCCTTCTCCTCTACCCTCTTAGCACGCTCCCTCCCCTGCAGTCAATCAGTAGTCCCAACCTGGACACCCCCTGCTGTGATTCGGATGGAGCTGCTGGATGGATGACCTTCCATCCAGAGACTCAATTTTGTGATTCCTTAGACACTTTGTCTACTAAACTCTCCATTTGTCAGTACCCAAAGCATGGCCCAAGGCCAGTCTCACTTTCCACACTGAAGATTGGGCATGTTCCAAGCTCATCACATTGCCACTGAACATTTGTCATGGCAAGATGGGCAGTCCTTTACATTCCTTTATATTACACATATTAATTACAGGAAGGGCATCCAGAACATAGCTTAGTTCTCTTTAATGGCTTTTAGAAATCTAAACACATCAAAACAAACATCAGGTTTTGTTCTGTACATAATCCTTACCAGCTGTGTCTGAGCTTTATATAAACTGATTTATTTGATCAACTTCCTTCATGAGGTAGGACAAAAAGCAAATTTTACTGAGCCCTATGCTATAGTGTCATCACTTAGAAAAGGAATCAACAGAGCAATTAACTAGTTTTACACACACACACACCTGAAGGATCAGCATGATCTAGTACCAGGCAGGGAACTGTTAAGAGTCTGGTAATTCACAGATGTCCAGCATATTTATGGAATTAATCCAAAGATATTTGGCTTAGGGGGGTGGGACAGGGAAGAATACCAAAATACTTTGCTCTTCTTTCTGAAGATTTGCTATTTGCCAGCCAGATCATATGCTAAAGCAGCATTCCTTTAATAAAAATAGAATCATAATTCTGGAAAACTACCAGATTTGATACAGGAAGCATCAGCTACAAAAGTTGCAGCTGTGAATGCTAACAGCAAACTATAAACCAAGAAGCAAAACACTTGCTATATTAATAAGCAAGCAATCTGCATGAGAAGCCCAAAGAGTGAAAACTAGGTGCTTTCTCAGTGATGTCAAAGCACTATTTAACACATCCCAATCCAACTTCAAAACCAAACATGGGGTGCCATGCTCCAGTCATACACTGGAGTTTCATTCTCTAACATAACACCTACATCACTTCATTGCCAAAGTCAGAAACACAGCCTGACAGTGTTTGCCTGGCAAGAGGCGAGTGCCACCAACAATCCACATGAGTATACTGATAACTACTCCTCAAGCAAGGAAGATCATGGCTCCACCTTCAACCACGTCATGTTTGATATAGCAGGCATCACACGTGAGACCAAGCAAGTCTTCAACAGAAGCATGATGGGAGCATATTGAGAAACATGCCTATTTATAAAGGACAGGACACTGGTAAATGACAGGGCAGTGCTGACTGAATGAAGTGTGAGTGAGCTGCATTTTCTTAGCTGTGCTTAGGTGGAAGAGGAAAAAAACCCCAAAGACAAAAGCAAACCCCCAACCCTTCCATATACCTTCCAGTCACAAAAATTCAGGTGAAAAAGAGCTGGTGAAAAGGAATTAAAATCAGTTTTTAGAAAACTCAAGTATGATCTTTCATGATTACTAAATGTGGAACAGTGGAAATCCAGGAAGATTATTTATCTCTCTCATCTACTTGACAAAGAAATGGGTGGTTTTAGTGTTATATTTTACTTGAAATTATTTAAAATAGGGACCTGAAATCCCCGAAGGAAACCATTTTACATATTGGTAGCATCGTATGACTCCTCCTCCCATTACTAATGTCAACTAAAACATGAAGGGCAAAAATGGCCAAGCAATGAAGAACAACTTCTTTTCCAACCTCACAATGGCTTTGGCACCTTTTCCTGTAGCGCAGAGTTGAACAGCCCATCACCAGTAGATTACTTAATCCATGACATACCTATAATTACTTGTGCACAGGAGGAGAAACTTCTCATTTCAGGCTTCTGAAAGCAGATTAATGAAAGTGCTTTTGTTTATGGGGAAAGAGGGAGTGTGATAACTTGCTTAAAATGATACATTTTTGCCATATGTGGGTAGAAAATAAACCCATCCATCGAGAATACATTAATAATAGATGAAAACTGGCTCCAGACACAAGATTACTTGGTGAAAACACCAGAATAATGGCCAGAATTTTTATTCAATTAACTCCAAACAACACGGAAACTCCATAGAACAAGGCTTTCTTTCAGAAGGTAATCCCTTAATCTAGCAAGGCCTGTTTGCTCAGAGTTACAATGGAACAGAACAACAACAACAAAAAATATATCTGGCATACAGAAAGACAAGCCAGTGTACTGCACTTTAAAACAATTAAGTAAGTGTTTCACACCAGAGTAAAGCTTTTAACTACCAGAATAGGCAGAGCCAAATCTCATATTTTGTGTGTACAGTTTAAACTGCCAAACAGGGTTTATGTACCGATTAGAGAAGATTATGTAGAGTGGTACAGCCATTTTTTAAAAATACAATATTATTACAGAGAACCCCCAGAGGTTCATGTGAAGATGGTCTCTATTTCACAGACAGTAAAATCACTGAGGCATATCATCACAGCCATGACTTACTACTCCTGAAGGAGACAGGGGAGTTGAGCTTGGGACTGTTCATGCAAGGAACAGCCTTCCCCTGCAACTGAATATGCAAAAGCCAGTTTATAGCTGGTGTCAGGTATTTACTGGACTTCGAATGAAAACACATCTGCATCTCTTGTCAGCTTCACCAGCCTAAGAAACTGAGACACCAATTTCTTAGCACCTGAAACAATTTGAGAAGCTTTCTCTCATACCACTCTAGTAACACTACTGGTGGCTGCAAATCTGTGCCAGGTTTTTGGGAAAAGTCACTTTCACAACATCACTACATGTATGGGAGAATATTACATACTGGATCATGCCATTGAGAGTTCTGAGTTGGGATGTCTTAAGGCCTTGCCTCAGCATATGTCCAGCATTTTGGTGAGCAAAAGGCCATTTACCTTCACTACAAACACAAATTCTACATTACTTAACATTTCTACAAATGCTTTTTAAGATAATTTTCTTTTAACATTTAACTTGACTAATAGCCACTAGAAGAGCAAGAGCATTATAATGTAACTTGATTTTAGCAGTGCATTCTAAGTGGGTACACAGCTTGCTTAGGAGAAAACAAATATATTTTTTCAGGCATTACTGTTCAAATAACAGCCCTTCTCTACAGTTTCACTGAAATAGGCCAAACTGAGGTATTTATAGCGGACATCAGCAACAATACCAGCATTAGCCATTAGTTGGCCAAATACTCTCATACTTGGATGCCACCTGAATGTCTCTTAGACCTAGACCAGGCACTACATTGTTAAGTGTACTGTAAGTGTCCTGTGTACATTACTCTGTGCAATATATGGGCACAGGGCACAGGTACATGTACTATAAAACCCTGTGCTGTGCACACAGCATAGTATAGCCCATCACCACTTTGTAACTCCTTTTGGGTAATAACTCTGGACGTTCTCCAACCTTCCTCACACCTACAAGGCAATTCAGCTCCGTGTAAGTAGGATCAGGAGCCTGGCTTGGGAAGTCCTTACACAGAAGAGTGCATATAATGCTTTCAGTTGACATAACAGCTTAGCTACACCAAATGGGGTCAAGATATGTTTAAGTATGTCCAAAATGTACCTGTGTCTCTGTGCTCTACCTCAAAGCTGAAGAGAAAGAAATTTACCATCAAGGAAAGACTGAATGATTTATGCAGTTGATGGTACAACGCATAAAAAAAATCTTCACACACATGACTGAGGCAAGCATCCTCTCTGGCCAAGAAAATACACAGCCTGCAAATTAGAAACACAGCTGCAATTCTACCATCTCTCCCTGCTGCCACCAAAGTAAGACCAATGTCCCATGTGCCCATGGCACTCGGCACTAAGGAAGCTGGCACTCCTCTAGCCACAATACACTTAAGACGCAGAATAATTCCAAGCAAGATTTCAACTCACAATTTTAGAAGAGCAGTTCCCAATCTGAAGGCCCTCTCCCTTTGCAGCACACCTTCAGTCCTCTGATCTTCCTAAAACAATGAGTTCAAACAGAATTAAAGCTCAAGTAGCACAATGGAAGAGACACTGGAGTACCTTAGACAGGGAAAATGAAGAAAAATAGACATCACTTGAAAGAAACAGCTGGGCTCTGTGTTGTATTGGACTACAAGGCAAAGAAAAGAAATGCTGTCAAACTAGAAAGGAAAAGGGTATCAGGCAGGTAATAGTGCTACTTATAGAAAAACTCCATTTATAGCGATACTGGCTTGAAAGAGGAGAAAGTGCCTACAACAAACAATCCTTTACCGTCCGATGAAAAATATACTCACATCAATGTCAGTCTCCAAACAGACTGGTAAAGACTTTGTGTTAGGCCCTGCTTAAGAGTCCATTGCAGGAAGGAAAGAGGTTGCTATCCCACTTCAGATGAAGTGTTCTCCCTGACCCCAGCAACACCAAGCTTTATCCAGTCCACAGATAAAATGTCCCCAAAATAAAGTTAACTGAAAAACTAAAATACACAAATATATAGAGCAAAACATGAAAAATGCTTGAGTAGTGCAACACATGGATAACAAGTTTCCATACAAATGTAGGAAGAGGAACAGAACAAGGTTCCATTTCAAATTTCCAGTTTTTTCTTATGTGTTTTAAGAAATGTCTAGAAAATAAAATGCAAATATTTCATGTATTGTTAGGGAGTTCACAGAAAATCTATTGTAAACCCCTCAAAACCAAAACCTATTGCCATTAAAAGGAAAAATAGAAAGGGCAGTTGTGACAGGCGTTACAACTGCTTATCTTCTTCTCATGTTAAATATCTGACACATTACTTGCCATCAAGTCACTGACCTATGGAAATACCAGAATAAAGAAAGACCATTCAGGACTTGAATGATGAAATATAAGTGATATACCTTTTAAAAGTGAATCATACACATTTATAACTACTTCTTAAGCCTGTTTGCAAGTCTGTTTCCTACTATATCTCTTCTTAGGTGCAGAAACAAACTTATTTTTCTTTCTATTCAGATTTCCAGTGATGAAATCTGCTTCTCACATCAAGATTAGGAAAACTTTTCCTGACTGACAAAGCTGCTATGGGTAAAACAGGGGTGAGACAATTCCAGATTTCCCTCTGAGCAAAAAGGTTTCAGGGCAACGTTCCGGTTAAACGATGATGAATTACAGTGAAAAGTTGTGTATGAATGCTGGGATGAATATGAAATGAGATCAGCTTTGTTAAAGCCATCACAATAAATATGAGATGAATCAATGAATACCAGGCAATTATTGCACAGCGCTTCAAAGGCAGCCCACTGCGGTCACTAGAAGGATATCCACATAGCAGGTGCAGGGTTTATAGCTGAAAACAGGCAGTGCCAATACTGCCTGGAGAGAATACTTTACCAATCATTTAAAACATGGTAAGGGAAAACAAGTGATGGTCACAAAAAAGCTTTTGGTAATGAAGGCACAGACACTCCTGTGTCACAGCAGATTCAGCCATCCAGGCAGTGGAAAGGGCATGAATCCTGATTCCTCAGAAAAATTAATTTGAGGACAATTTACTACAGAGTTTATGGCTGCAGTTCAAACCCACACATGTCAAAGCCTGAGCAACTGATCCCTGGGTAGCGTAGGTCATTAAAAAGAACATAAACCACTATCTGGAAGTTCACCCATGGACAGTTACCTGTGCTACTCTCATCCCAAAGTGGTACCCTGCTCTCCTCTTCACTTTCTTGGTATGCTTAAAATGGGATTTTTTGCCCCTATAAAGACCCCTCTTGCCACTTAAGTTGCTGACCATTTCCAACTCTGCACAGAAAGGGGTTTACGCAATTATGATCCCTCTAAAACTCCAGCATAAGGCAGTTGAGACATGCACTGATAAGCTCATTCTGCTGACAATACTGCCGTAATACAACAGGGCAGAAGCAGAGAGCTACAAAATACCTCACTATACCTAGTTAACAGAGGGGAGAAGAGAGAAAAAAAAAAGAAAGGGCTGTGGAAAGCAGATGAAAATCAACACTGCAAGCTATTGGCTTGAAAAACAAACAAGCTTTCCCCCCGCCAGCAGCAGCATTACTCGCAAGTCACCGAGATCTCACTAAGGCTGAAGATTTGTTCCTTGCGGTGCTGTGACCCATCATCCCATAGTTCACTGAGGAACCAAGCAGCTGGGTCATGCGATGGGCAGATGCACGTGGGAGAGAAACCCTCCGGCTGCTAGAGCTGCTCATGCTCCCGGAGTCCCCTCTGTGACCAGTGAAGCACACCAGCTCCCCCGCCCCGAGCTCCTGAAGCTCAGGGAGCAGGGACAGGCTTAAACCTGGGCTCATAACCTCATCTGGATGGATACCTGGCACACTGGAAAAGTCAGGGTGGAGAATCATCCTCTTTTAAATAAAAACAACCTTAAAAACAACATTAAACATACATGCACACTGCACAAGCAACAGAGAGAGACACAACCAGGTTCTTTCTCCTTTCAAACTACAAGTTAAATAACTTGTTTTCTTAAAACCATGTTTTAATTTGATAGATGTGGAAACTGACTCCCACTGTCCTGTAAAAAATGAGAAAGACAAAAAAAGAAAAAGAAATTAATACTAATAATCCAGAGGATTAGGGATCAGAGGTCAGTGCACAACCTTTTAATGAGCAAGGTATTTAAAGACTGATGACACAGTGTATTTTTATTCTGCAGTAATTTAGTACAGAAGTTTACATTGATTGCTTAAAAGGCCATTCGATTTTATTTCCCATATTTAATTGTTCTTAGTGCCCAATAAATGGTTGACTGGAGAAAGTAAAGGATTATTTTATTCTTTTTGTATCATTAGAAATACTGTCAGCCCGACTCACTCACTCACATGCCCTCTACATGCCCTTCATGTTTTCATAAACCAGCGCAGATTATCTGGTTTTCATTAGCACCCAACCTGACCGCCCCCCCCACCACCAGTGCTCAGCCTCTCTAACCCGAACTAAACCCCTCACAGGTGCATGAACAAAAAGGAGGTATTTTACCACTCCCAGTAAGAATGTTATAACTATGACAAAGAAAAACCATAGGCTTGTGTGGTGGAATTTTGGTTTACCTTTAAATTTACATATTCTGTGAAAAAGGGCTGCCTGCTATGTCCTTTTATCTTACCAAGGCTTGGATCTCTTTAGATGCTGCTTATTGAGCAGAAGCTGCAGGCCATCAGACCAGGACAACGTGTATTTAAGCAGGCTTAGTTATAAGTTAAAGGTGCAGCATGTGCATAAATTAGGTCATCATCTACTCATCTTTTTCCTTGTCAACAGAGAACAAATGTGAAAAACACAGGAAAGGTCCTTTCCTCTAGCAAGGATTTGTTGTATCTCACAACACAGTTAAATCATGGCTCTCCGTGAACATCGTGACAGCTTCCTAGGTACAAAGTTATTTTTGTGTTTTCCAAGAATTATCTAGTTATCTGGACGGCATGTGCAATTCCTAGCTTGCTATTTATACAACATCCAGACATTGTGGGCATTTGTTGAACCCATCTACATACTTGTATGCTTACAAACTCATGAAAACATGAGAAAAAAATATAAGCTTTTAGTTTCTCTCTCTTTCCAGCATTTCTATGACATAAGAAACTATTTTCACTTTTTACATCCAGGCAGCTGAAACGCAAAGAAATATGGTTTGGATTTGCAGAAGACCCAGAGGAAGCTTAACGCCCGGATTGCCTTATCTTAATTCCTAACATGTTATCCTTACTTTCAAAAAAATCCAGAGGTGAAACTGCCAGCGCCATTGAACTCAACAGGATGTTTTACAATGGTTTCAACAGCATCGCTATTTCAACTTCTAACATCAGGAGGATTTCTATCTAACTAAAATCTGGGACTTCATAGGCATTCACAATATTTTATCACATACCACTGAATTATTGAAAAGTTAATTTATTTCAGTACTATATTCAAAGGGAATCACATTCAGTGGAAAAAAAAAAACCAACAGATTCCCGACAAAAATGGAAATATGTAGCGTACAAGAAGTTTCATCAAAATACATACATGTGTATGAAAGGTGACTTTTAAAATTAATTTTCATGTACCACTTAAGACTGATTATCTCAATGATCATCACTGTAGGAAAGAAAAATGAAACATTCACAAAAAAAGGGAAATTACATAAACATTTCTTTTGAAAGATAACAGTTTTTCAAATGTAATCATGTATTTGAACTAGTACAATAATATTGGATCTGTAATCTACTTAAGTATTTATTGATTGATACCCATGACAAAATAACTGTTGCCCTAACAGGATTCACATCCAACATTTTTTAAGTTTCCCAAATCGTTCACATGGTACGCTTACATATAAATCAATTAATATTGACTAATTCATCAATATTTGCACAATATGAAAAACAGTTTTGGCGGCTTTATGTTCTCCTCAGAGCAGCTTTACCTACTGATGATTAATTTTAATTTACTTTAAAGGATTCTATTGCACTGAAACTTTAATTAAAAATGAAATGAGAAAGTCTATAAAGTCTGCATAGCATCAATTACCTAGACTTGATATTCTGCACTTCGCCTACCCTCTGTACATATGGTTTCTGTTAAAATAATTGGAAAGCACTTCTGAACAATGTCACCCACACATCCATTCTCAGAGCAAGAGGATATATTACCATTAAACATCACTAATATTAATAAAGAAACAATTAATTCTTCATTACCTATTTCTAAAATACACCATGAGACTCCTTCAGTTCAAACACAAATAAAACATTACGCATGCCTGTCAGTGAAATGGGTAATCATCATCATTGTTATAATTTATACTGCTTTCTGTTGTAAGTCTAATGCCTCATTTATTTATAAAGCTTTTTGTCTGACATTATAAATAGCCTCTTTGAAATATTGAAAAAAATAATCTAGCTCTCACAAAGTAAACTCCCATACCCCCTGTCAACTCTTTCCTTATAAAATGGTGCTTGTAACTTGCATTACACTTTATTTTGGTGAACAAGCAACATTTACATTTATAAATGCTATTATTTCAGTGAAACACACTAAATAATACTCTCCATTGACTTATGTACGTATATAAACAATACATATAGTCAGCAGACTAATCTCAATCACAAAGAAAATCACTACTAAGAAAATCCACACAGAAAATTATTTGGAAACTCCATCTGAATTTACACTAGGTGTAAACCGGCTCAGCAGCCACACGGTACCTGATTTAAAGATCAACCTTACTAACAGTGGTTTGGATCAGGTACAAGAACAGTTCAATGTTTTAATTATTAAAAAAGCATGGAATTGTCACAGTCCTCATCCAGCACTCCAGCCAGCATCAAGTTACAAACCTCCAAGGTGTCTCTGGCACGCTGCCTGGACTATTTATTGCTGTTTGTAAATTAGAGACTGTGCAGGAATGTCAGTTTTAAATATCTTTTTTTAAATGAGCCTGATAAGAGATGACCAGATAAACATTTTATGAGACTGCTGAATAATGGCATCACGCAAAGCCAGCTTGCGAATTTTACACTACAGCTACCTCGCCAGAGCACACTGGCAAGGCAGCTTGTGAATTAAAAGAATAAAGCTATGGGAAACAAAAAGTGTGAGCTCTAAACCTGTAACAACAAAAATAACGAGAAAGTCAGCTATCATCCATAACAGAAACAATCACTGAGCTCTCCGCATCTGAAAGTAATGGAGAGTCTAAGGTGCCCCTATCAATCCTGCTAATACAGCTCTAGCAATTATTTTCCATACTCTATATCAGTAAGTTAAAATATGCTTCCAATGCCTAACACAGCAGTCATTAAAGTTTCCCCTGCCTCAATCAGCATAACTAATGAGGCCATATAATAACAGAATGCAATCTCTAATGAAAAGGCAAACAAAGTCTGCCTGCAACAATGCTGTTCATGATTTAGTATTCTCAACTTGTCCATCCTCCATCTTTTACTCTGTGGATATTATCACCACTCAGAAAATTACATTTCAATGAACTTGTCAGGAAATAAGTAATAAATTAATCAGGCAGCATAAACCAATTACAGTCATTTTCTGCGTATTTTCTTTCAGGGCCCATGCATAAATGCAGTACTGGCTGCAATGGCTATTCCTGCAGAATGCTCAAAGGGGATGCAGGGGTGCACAGGGGCTGCTGTAAGGAGGGGTGAAAGCATCTCTGCTCAGTTGAAGTCATTGTAAGTACTGTTGAGGCAGTGGAGCTCCAGCACCAAAACATTATTTTTTAATATTTTTTTAATAATGTATATACAAATCTATACAGAAAACTGAACCCTCTTGGACACTTTGGAAAATGGCACAAGATACCTCACATAGAATCAGAGAATCATCTGGGTTGGAAAAGACCTTTACCCCAGCACTGCCATGTCACTAAACCATGTCGCTAAGAACCACATCTGCACAGTTTTTGAACACTTCCAGGGATGGTGATTCCACCACTGCCCTGGGCAGCCTGTTCCAGTGCCTGAGCACCCTCTCAGTGAAGAAATTTTTCCTAATATCCATTCTAAACTTCTCCAGCTCAGCCTGAGGCCATTATCTTTTGTTCTATCACTTGCTACTTGGGGGAAGAAACCAGCCACCTCCTCTCTCCATCCTCCTTCTGGGTAGTTACAGAGAGTGTGAAATGTAATGTCAAGCAGGATATGGGCTTTCTGCCCTCCTCTGCATGCATTGCTGTCTCTTTCATCAAACCCACGCCCAAAGGAGTTTTCACTACATTTTTGCACCTCCTATCAGGCAGTTAACGTAACCCTGAGCTCGCTGGCAGCCCCACAGGCGACTACTACCCCTCCTGTGCTTTATGAAGATTACCACAGAGGGTAATATGTGGCCTTAAACAGTGAAGGAGCTCCAAAGACTGTGAGGAGGTGGCAAAACCATGGTGTCTGTAGGGCTCCGGAGGGACCTGGGAGCTTGGGAGTGGTCAGTTCAGTTTCTGCACATAACATAGAATCATAGAATCACAGAATAGTTAAGAAACATTTCACAAAGGATAAAATTAGTAGACAATGAGTAAATGGGAGAACCTGAAGCACCTAAATAGGTTTGCAAGCATAGCTCAGTTTCTTTCCAGTTGTCAGGAGTGACAAAAGAAAGTTGCCTACAATAGTAAGCTGTTGTTATGAATATCTAAATGTTAAATCTGGGTATATGCAAGGCAAGTTGTGTCTTTGGCTATGGCTAAACAGAGTTAACTCAGAAGGTATTTGGTGGCACCCCAGTTCTATTTTGGCAGTGCCTGGCTGTAATGTAATTCCTCTATTCTTTCTGACTACTAGGAAAAGCTTTAATAATCATGAGGCTCCTTTTACACACATGAAGTGACCAACAGAACCATCTGAAGTACCAGTCGGGTCCTCCCATGCTAACAGGGAATGAACAATTCAAATCGGACGCCTCTTGCTTCAGGCTGTGTGAAAACTCAGGAAGAGCAGCACACTGGTTTCACACCTCTGTTTTAAGGCATTGTGCTCACCTTCCCACACGAGAGCACCAGAAAGACTTGTTTTTTTAACAAAGCTCAGATGCTGAAGCACAAGGCACATTCTGTCACGGCACAGAACTTCACAGCAAAGTGCTCAGATGCAAAATCTGAAGCAATACATGCTTCTGATCCCATAAAGTGAGCCAAGGTCACGCATAAAATGGAACAGAAACTTCTTGCTTAACAAGGAAAGCAAGTTCACCTGTTCAGTGCCTTCAAAAGCACCTAGCTGGACCCCAAAAAGATGTACTCCCAAATAAAAGCTTTTCTACCACCAACGGGATCTGTTGATATTGAACGAACATTTTATGTATGCAAACACACTCTGCATATGTGCAATATTTCAATGAACTCTTAAACTTGGTCCTGCAAATGTAATTATACAGGCATCATGCACCTGCCAGACTCCAGACCTTCACAAGAACACCGGAGTCCTTTTCATGGATTTTGTCTATGTTCTGGCTGGGAAAAGATCCAAGTGGGGTAAGCTCTGGGAGCTCATTATCATTGCCACTTTTTGAAGGCTGGATATTGTTTAACCTTTCCCCTGCAGTCTGCATAAAATTCCTAGAGGGCAGTTTGAGCCTCATATGGCCTAATTAAAAGTGGGATTTATTAAGACTGGAATAAAATAAATTAAAATAAAATAAAATTTGTCAAAATCTCCCTAACCTCATCTCTGGCACGAGGATGGCCAGAAGTGCAATAAAAAATTAAGTTACAGCATTTAAAAGAAAATTATCTGCCAAGCACTTTTGCCTCTGAGCTAGCTGCCAAAGTAATATCCCACCTTCATGACTTTTACAATTCTTTTCTTGTCTTGATTTATCCTTACAAGAGACAGCTCCTACCAAGAAGTCATGTGCCTCATACTCTTCCCTATATTAATTTAGAGCTGTAATTAATCTACTTAATGGTTTCAGACTTTATTTTCTTACTTCTCCATTTTATGTTATCATCCTAAATACTTTTCTGAAGGCAGAACCAAAGAAGCCTATACTTTCATACCACCTATAAAGGATGTGGGGGACTGAACCAGACGGTTTTCCTCTCCATATCCCAGAGCAAGGAAATAAGGTCTAAAGAGCTACTGCCCACAGAATAAAGCAGCTAGAGCAAAGACATGCTCCCAAAACAGCTTTAGTTGAGCCGAGTCAGGTACTGATACCAATGAAAATGGAGCAACTTGGCTGGCTTAGAGATAGGTGCTCACATCTACTCCACATCTGTGGCTCACATCTATGCCACTGCACATTGTAGCTCAGGCAAACCAGACGGGCAAAAGTTTATTCATCCACTGGTGTTGAAGCCACACCTCTGACGGCAGCACAGGTATGTCTGTAGACAAAGCATTTAACATGAATTTTGTGCTGTAAGAAAAGCACCACAAAAACCCCTAAACAATTAGTCCATCTTGTTAATGAAAATTAAATTGATCATCATCTCCCACACATCCCTACAGCACTGGGGAAACTTCTTATGAAATACAAAGACTTGAGGAACCAATGTCACCAGTGGAACCTGATACGCCATGGTGACAGCAATCAGAAGTAGTTTTCAGCTTTTCACTACTTCTCAGTAGGCTTTTCCCAACAACATGCCTTAACAGCAGCCAACCCGGCAGCAGGAGCACCTTGAGAAACCATGCAACTCAAGCCTTTAACCCAATTCACCGTAATCACAAGCAAGAAAGCTTTAGCAAGCCAACAAATCTACTGCAGAGACAGTCAGAAACTTCCTAACAAACCCATACACTCTGCAGCACAAGGTCTTTTACCATCCCCTATTTCATCCCCATGCCACAGCACAACAGTCCTTTTATGCAAATCTCTTTTCTCTCCAGTTTCAAATTTCATGCATTTAATTTCCTTCTATTATCCCAATTACAGCACAACAGGTCATGTTAAGTGATTTCTCTCCCTTCTTTTATTGCTTCTATACATTTTGATATACCTCAAAACTAGCAAGGCGGTTTGTGTGCCCCATCATTTCAGTCCCCATTAGCAAATATTTAAGTTCTCCAAGTTTGTACTCAGGATTCAGTACTTCCAGCACCTCAAGTTTGCTTAGTTCGTTGGTTTTCACTCTGTAAGTGTCCTGGTGTCAAATGCCATATTTTACCTTCCAAAGCAGAATACAGCTCCAGTTACACGCACTTCAGGGTTTTTCTATTCTGGGAAACAAAGCAAAACAAACAAAAACAAACAAATGCACCAGTTTCCCCAGTTGCCCTTAATTTGACTTCACTATGGTGCACATTAACAGAAACAGCAGCTAAACTGTCTTTGAAACTTTATTCACCATAGCTAGAAAAAAATGAAGGAGAAATAAAAAAAGAGACTGGTGAAATGCCTTTAAAACATGCTTTAATCTAGCTGGAATGCCATAAATTGCTTCCAGATGTGCTCCATACAAAAGTCAATCATAGCTATTTATACTGACACTCTGCAGTCCAAACAATCTGAATCCAAATGCCATGTCTCTGCTACAATAAAGCTATAAATGTCAGTCTTGTTGAATTTGGAGAGGTGTTGAAGAGTTCATGCTAGTTTGCTTTCTGGGGTATTTGTTAGCCAGCAATTATTAGGAAGAAGGAAAAAAAACACAAAGAAACTTTTAGGATTTTTAATGCTGAGCTATTCTTAAAGCACACCTGACACCTTCCAATCACGACCTTGAAAGTGCCACAGGTTACAAGTTGAAATTCATTTCATAAGTTAGAAAAATGCAGTGCTTAGGCTCTGAGCCAAGAATAACTGAAGGGCTCGGCAAGTCTCCCATGCCCTCCCCTTGAACGAACACACACGTAGTACACCTGGGACTAAATGAACTGAACTATAGTAAAATGACACACTGACTGCAATAATGCCTCTATTCAATAACCTTCCAGGGTACTGCGGGGGAAATATTCTTGCTGTACAAAAAAAAAAAGAAGTTTGGAAACTGTACCCCCATCAGTTGTTTTGCATGGGACACACGGCCATCGGAATCAAAGTAGTCTTGACCTGTGAAAACTGAATAACCAGAATTTAGATGAAAAGAGGACCTACGGAGTTATCCCACACTGTTTCAGGAAAATGTATTATTTTTGTGTAGTCTCTATAGAATTTTCTGGTTGATTTTTATTGACTTTATTAAGAACTCTCCCCATGCCTGAAAGTGCACCTGCAGTTCAATTTATGTATAAATGGTTAGAGTTTTAATACTGGCTTTTTGTGACTGAAAAACAACTGGAATTTTCTCATCCTTGCTTTTGGTTTGGGAAATTAAAATGTTTCAGAAAATCATAACATGCAATGGCTTTTTTATTTCCCTCGATGTTTGCCTTCCACTCCAAAGATTTCCTCTGCTTTCCCCTGATTCCTTACCTTTTCCCAAGTCCAGAAGACCATCTGTACAATAGAGCTGAAGGACATTCTCCCTTTCAGACAAAGCCACAGCACCCACTGTCATTTGCCACCACACAGGTTGAGAGGGAAAAAAAAAAGCCAGAAAACGCACACGAAGTGATTAAATCTTTGTCTAAAATCCTTTTTGTACTTATAAAAAAGGTAAGCAAACTATACAAGACATGGTATCTGAAGGTTTAAATTCTATATACAAGCAGAAAATAATCAGAGACTTTACAAACAGAGTTGGGCTCTCAGTTCAACTTACTGGAAAACTTAGCCTTTAATAAATCTCTTCAGTCAGAGGTTATACAAATGACTACAGAAGCAGCACACATAATACCTGTTTTTAAGAATGGGGGAGGCACCTATCTAGTGAACTACTGAGCCATCAGTCTGGCCCAAATGTCATGCAAGGTTTTATAACCTGTTTTGAAAGAATGTAATTTCTGTGTAATTGCAGGGGGTTGGAGAAAAGATAAGCAACAGAGAGGCAGAGAAGCTATTCAACTTAAAAGACAATTTTGGCATAAGAACAAATGATTAAGACTTGGCTGCGAATACATTAAGACTGGAATTCACAAGCGCATGTCTAACCATCAGGAGGGCGAGGTGCTCCAACCACCATCCTGTGGGAATGGGATGGAGAAAAATCTTTCCACAGGCAGGACGGAGCAATTTGTATGACTTAGTATCCTGCAAGAGCAGGGGATAAAACTTAGTGAGGCACAAGCTGCCTTCCACTCCTGTATCAGCCTATATTTCTGTGTCTTTATCCCTAGCTCCTATCAGGCAGTGGGATTTTTTTCATTGCTTTGCTTCTTCAGATAACAGAATCTAACCCTTGCAGGAAAAGCTTAGTGGGCTGCTAAAGCCATAGAGGGCAACAAATACCATTGTTCTGTGATATCTCTCTATTAGCGTATGTCTTCCTTTTCTTCCACTCAAGTGGTGACACAAATCTTCAGAAGCCTTCTACCTCCATCAGTTTTACTGCACCTCAATCCATGCTATTTTACATCCTCAGACTACCAGGATGTATAAGGAATGTACTCTTCACATCCTGCCTCACTGTAAAGACCTACTACACTGACTCCAAGTATGTGTGCACTCTCTCGCAAGCTTGCCCACACATTCTAAGACAAATGCGAACACAAAAGGAGTAATTGTTTTACCCTGTGTCCATAATCCTTACTGCCTTTTCTCCACCAAAGCTTCTTCTCTGGCATAATATTCTCCCCTCACCTATGCATCAGGCTTTCCACTTACATCCCCAACTTTCTGAATCTAGGACTTAACAGACGTCTAATGAGGCACCAGCTCCACTCTGGGACATGGTAAAAGTCAAATATTTGTGACAATAATAATAACTAATGCTTATCAATATTGCTGGTGTTGAACTCTATGAATCTGTTCTGCTTTTGCAGCTGTGCTGTGATTCTTCTAAAGCACCAAGGGTGCTGCCAGCAGCCTACATATTAGATAATTAATTCACCCATCCTTCCCATCCAACGAAAAGTACTGTATTTCCAGATTTACATGGCTTCTGCATTTGTGATGGCTGACCCCCAAAAAGAGATAGTAGGAGAACAAAAGTCAGTAAAGTTACCAAAATATACAAGTCTCTTGTAGCTACTGTTTCAAAAGAACAGATTTGGAGCCAATATAATAATTTCTAGCAAGATCATGCGATGTTTTATTTGTTTTACATTTGTCATCATTTATTGGAAACAATAAGCCTCCAAGAAAACCAACAATAAAGCCCTCACTTTGTGTTTAAAATTATTTACTATAGCTTTAAAAGTAACAAATGAAGCACTTGAGTCTCAAATGTGTAACCAGTAGGGAGCTGGCTCCATGCATCAGTTTTTACACCTCTTGCAGTTAAATCAGAGATCCAAATGCAAAATCTAGCACTCAGTGGTGAACTTATAACACTCCCTGGAGGAGTGTGTCCATAAACCATTCAATGGATTACACTCATCCATACAATACTTTATATACCTTGTGCCCACAAAAAAAAAAAAAGAAAAAAAAAGGCAAATAAAACAAAGCTTTACGAAGGTGAAATTAAGGTTGCATAAACTATAAATAATTTTTGTCATCATATTTCTAAGCTTGACTTTCCTTTTTGAGACTTCATTAGAACAATTTTCTTTATGTCAAATGGAATTGTTTCTCCGAATTTGAGTCTTGGCCAGGAAAGGGATCCAAAACCCACCCAATGATGTATGTGGCATAACCACTGTGTCTCAGGAGCACTCCCAAGCCTCTGGGGTATACTCAGTATAGCTAATATGCTTTCAAAACTGCTGCACTAACTTTTCTGTAGAATGCCCCTAATGACACTGTTCTGGGAGTTTTACATTACACCTCATGTAGTTATGAGTCTTCCAGACATCAAGTCTTTTACAGTACATTTCTATTTACATACATAAATGTGTGCATAGTCTGTGTGTGTGTGTGCTCACATGCATACACTTATACATGCAGAAACATACACACAGTTTGAGGCCAAAACTAGACTAAAGCAAGATCAGTCTAACTTCAATTAATTTAATGGAAGCTAGATGAGGATGAGAAAACTTGAGAATAATAAACCTGTCTGAACGGCCTACTGACTATTTCAAAGTTCACAGAACATAAAAAGTGTTAATATTTCCAACATCCTTCACAATTAAAAGAAGGGAAAGCACATGAATTAATAACAGGAAGAGTGTTTTGTTTTCTTTTTTTCCCAGTGAATACTGCTCTTCAATTCAGTGAAAAAGTCCTATTGTCGCGCAAACTTGCTGGAAAAATGATGACACTATAGTGTTGATGCCAAGCTCTTTGCAGGCCAGCTGGTCTCTTGCTTCTCTTGATGTGGTCAGTCCTCCCAAGCTCAGAAGCAAAACACCAACATTTTCCTACAACCAAGGGCATCCCACATAACTCACAGGTAGTTGCAGACAGTTGGACAAGAGAACCTGTGTCAGCAAAACCTGCTAATTAGTCGAAGGATGAGAAGCCATAAACCTCAGGTTTGAGCTGTGAAAGCTCAAGAACCAGTAACTGGCTGCCTCACCTAGAGCACACCATGATTTGTGCTAATGGAGGTCAGATGAAAGGCAGGAATCACATACCAAATGAGTGCTGGGCATCCCCTCAACCACCACAGAGCCAGTGCAGATACACACTGCGGTAGGAAATGAAGATCTCAGAACTAACCAGGACATCCAAAACTTCTGCATTTGACATTGTCCATCAGTCATTGTATCCCTCTCCCTTGCAGCATAACTGTATTAGTCCCAAAGCAAAAAGACAGAATTTAATATTCCTCTTCCTATGGCTCCTACCAAACCTTCTTATAAAAGGCCACTTACTTAGACATAAAGCTTCATCAGACAGTGAGGAAAACGCATAAAAAATCACAACTGATTGACACTTCATTGTCATTTGTGGTAGGATTTCAATCACTTAACAGGTTTAGTTAACCAACCTAGCATTTTTTGTTCTTCGTTTTGGGTTGTTTGGTTGTTGTTTTTTTTTTTTTTTCTTTCAATGATTGCACAAAAAGCTTTGTCTTGAGAAAAGTAAGTGGTATTAAATGCCAACAGCATGAGAAAATGTAGACTTAATATGGAAAATGGAGTCTGAATAACATTCCTACTTATCATATAGCAATCATTATCAGCCTTTCTGTGGGGACGAACACTCTCCCTTTACCACCAGGCCCCCAAAACCCCAGCCAGCTCAGTTTAACAGGCTCTTTATGCATGCAGAGGAGGATGAGGATGTTTCCTGGTACAGACAACTGCACTAACTATCTAGCACGTGCCTCTCACTATAAGCTTCCTTCCATGTCTCTTGTTTTATTAAAATGATGGAATAGGTGACTCCTAAGGCTTAACAATAGTGTTTGAATAGACAGCCTCCACTGACCGTAACTTATTTATCTTTTAGAATATACCAGTTATTCAGATTTCCACATTTACCATAATTTCTCAATTATGCCTGCACAGATTTATTATGTTCCAGAAAAGCTTTCACAGATTCTTTACTGGTTTTATACCACAGTAATGTTAAACAAGACCTCACCATGTTCTTCAAATATGCATTAAGTTCTTCAGATTGTTTTAAACTGACTTACAAAGTGACATTATTGAAAGAAATATTTCAGACTTTCAGATTTTGAAAAATTGCACTAATGCTCCCATCCCCAGTCCAGTCCAATCCCAAAGTCTTCCTCATTTTTAAATGGTGGTTTCCCTTCCAGTTGCTTAGGTTCATGGCAGCATTAAAAATTTAAATAAACAAAAACCTCACATTCCACTATGGGTTCATGCAACTTTCATCAATGCAGAGATCATTTTTCACACTGTTACCTAACACTGCACACGCCATTTACCCTCATCTGCCTTCCTTGCAGCCACAAAGATACATACTCATAACACACTGGATTTACCCCTGAAACTTTCTAGCTGCAGGAAGTTCCCAGCTATCACAAATCAGTTTCTAGCTGCAGCACAGATGGGAACACCACCAAGAGCAGCTCATCTGTAGCTCCACCTTCTCCTCCAACTCCCAATAAACTCCACAGAGTCGACATACAGGGTCAAGCTAGCAGTACTATCAATGACACACTGATCCATTGCATGAACCCACACCAAGGAAAAATGTGCACTGAGAATATGCAAAAGGGGCTATCAATTTAGTTAGTCAGTTGAATTATACCTCAAGTGTTAAGAAACTGAAAAGCCATTTTTGCTATAAAACACATAGGGCATCCTAATGCTATGGCCAGTAAGACAACACCACACACATTACTCATGCTGCATTTCATCTACTCCTGGAATGCAGCTCTTGCTGCTCCTGATACAATATTTTCATTAGGCCGAATTTGAAAGCCATACCAGAGAACTAAACCCATTCAGACACACAGCTACACTAAGGAGCTGACAGCACATGCTATTAAATACAACTATGGGCCTATTACTAGAGTCATAAAATAGTAACTTTTGCAGCATGCTCATCAATAAAGAATAACCACCACCCCCAAAAATTAAGAGGGGCTTGGTGAGCAATAACAGGTAATGGTTTGTTCATCTGATTATCAGCCAAGCTCCAGAGACTAATCTATTCCCATTACTTAGTTCTCACTCATTGTGCCATACTTCAGTGACCACATCTCAATGCCAATGTTTTTTAATTCATTTATCTCTGCTGATCTTCTGCTATAAAAAGCCATCCTAAGCCTTTGCTTACATTGTTCTGCTGAATTTCCATTACCCTGGAAAAATAGCCACTGCTAATAATTTTTTTGAGTGTATTTAGCGGTTTTGTTGTTGTTTTGTGGTTTTTTTTAAATCAACTAAATCGTATCAGAAAGCTCCTCAGTGCAGCCTAAGCAAACACTGGCATGTGAGTACAATGAGCCATAGTACAATATGCAAGAGAAGTCAGAGGCTAAAATGAGAATACAGTTTCCCATGAGAGTTCTATGTTCAAGCCATTTAACTTTAAAACTAGTTCAATATTTGAACAAGACACTATTTTATTCCCATTCAAAGTTTAAACACAGATCACTTTAAAATCAATCATAAATTCAAACCTCTTTACTTTAGAAACTGATTCAATATTTAAAGGCATTCCCCCCCCCCCTCGCTTTAATGTAACAGCAGCTCCAAGGCTGCAGAAGCAGAACTGACTTTGAGATCCTTAAGAGTAATGCTACTTTCCTGCCAATACATACAAAAGGCAGTTCTAGGAAAAGAAAAAAACCACAAAGGCAAGGCTGTGTTTTGCTTCAGAGTTTAAGAACAAAGTTTGGACAAAGAACACACAACCTAGTCTTCAACCCAAGCTAAAGTAAATTAATTTGGTGTGGGTGCTTTTCAGGATGCAAGACCGTAACTCCCTCTTATTCCACATTTGTCCTCACCTGGGTGCAAGGGAAGACTGGATTACCAGTGGAATCTGTACACAAAAAACAGCCTTCCTTTAGGAATACGACTACAGAGATCTGCAATTCAGAAGAATGTAGAGCTCTTTCACCCACCCCATGTAATTCAGTCCCCTTCCCCCCCCCAGTGAGGTGATCCCTGTCCTGCTGCCTCAGAAGCCTCATGCCCTGGCCAGCACTGCAGCTCTATCTCTGCAACGCAGAAAAAAATTATTTCTCTTGGTGAAACTGCAAAACTTTACACCTGTATTTCATTTTCATAGGATGACCTTAAAGTTCAGGGGAGGGGCAGGGGGTTTACATTTGTTTGGTTTTAAACCTAAAAACCATTTTTCAGCTGGGCAACTTATCACAGCAATTCAGCGATGGAGAGGTGAACCCAGGTGAACTTCTGAACTAATCCAATGCCAGCTCTTTGGCATGTGCCACTCTAAGCCAACTAACTTCAAAGCCAATTGGTTTCTAAAAAAATGTTTTGTGCTTTTGATCTTTGTATAAAGTTCTTACTGACAAGAGCAGAGCATACAGCTCAATGCGAGTGCCACACTGCAAAAATATTCATACCAAGTAGGAAAGACAAACTGTTATAAAGCAACAATCTTATTAACCTCAGGGCAGCCCTATTCTGGTTTCTGGTCAACTCTGGTCTTCACAATCAAGTTAAAAGACCCCTTAAAATGGATTAAGCATCTGTATTATCAAGAGGTCACAGGATAACAGCAAGAATTAGGCTCTGCTTTGTGATAACAATGCACTTTACCTATGGCTTTGTATGAACCCTGGAAATTAAATTTGGCTGTATATGTAACATTTTACATGCAACATGACAAACCCATCCGCATGGGTAGTCATGAAGCTGTTCTACCAGCGAAAGCTCTAAGCATCTGACTACCACCTTCCCAGGAAAGTGCAGCTGTCTTTCGTAACCATCTTCCTTTAATCAACGTGAGATCACTATTTTCAGGAGCCACTAGCATTAGGCAATAAATGAGCTTTAGTTTTTCCCCCCAGCCTTTTATCTACCTCCAAATAAAAAAATTCAATTGTAATCAACACAATATTAACATGTTGTCTTCTAATATTTCACATACAACATGTCACTGAAAACTCAGTATTGAACAGGAAAGTGTTTGATGAATCAAGTAGATGAAGCCGAGATGTAGTTATTAGATGCATTACATCTTTAGCACATCATCTGTAAAAATGTCCAGGGTAAACTAACGCTCCAGGGGAAACCTGACCTTTAAGAGGCTCCCTAATACTACATCTAAATTAATGTCAGTGGCAGGTACTTCAATCTAAAATAGCAGGGTTCTTTCGTTCTATCTACACTATCCATCCATTTATTTGTGTAATAAATGTGTGTGTGCATAAATGGACTTGTGTCACTCTGGCACTGGGGGAGCGGGTGGGAAACAAAAGCAGCTCCTTGATTTTTTTATTGCTATTCCTTACACTTCTCTGCATATTATTCTTTTTTGAAGATTTATTCATAGTATTTTCAGCATTAAAAATGTTAGGGAAATTATTTTTAATAGTAACTAAATCTACTTCTCTGAAGTATTATCCTTATACTGCAAAATAAACATGCTTGAACTAGAGCAGGATGGAACTCTTGCAATCAGTATAAACAAGCAATGCTGAATTTGCTTTAAAGAGCTGGGCTGGGCTCTGACTTGACTGAAGCCAAGATAAAAAGCATAACTGAGATTAGTTTTGCCATTTCAAAACAAAACATTGCAAATAAATTTAGTAGAAGATGCATCTTTGCCTTGGGGGAAAGAAAAAACCCAAGCAGTACACTGCAAAATCCAGATAATCAAATAATTTCATGGCAGTTAGTCAAACCAGTGCTAACTATGGTGGCCAAATCTTCACTTACTTCTATTTTTCATTCAATTTCAGAAGTTTTACAATCAAGGGAGTAAGATTTTATGATCAAGGGGCAAAGCAACTGCAAAGAAGCCATTACACTGCCCTTCTTCCAGTGCTTGTCCTCCCTTGCTAACGCCTCAGAGAAGACCAAGACCACCTGCACTCCTCTGCTCTTCCACTCCTCACAGACAACCACATAACTGTGTTTCCAAGACAGATGTCTTCATGCAACAGAAGCTGAAGACTGCACCTTGATGTAAAGGATTTACGCCTTGCTGTGAAATGAGGACAATCAAGTTAGCCAAATCCTAGTGAACTAAAATTGCTAAGTCCTTTCACATTTTGTTGATCAAGGGCCTTTTTATTGGAACATTTTCCTTTTCAAACCTCAGGTGGGTAATAAACCATGCTCTAATTGGTCTTCATGCAATGAAGAGCTACCTTGCACTTTAGCTATTTTACGTGTGGTTATATTTTCTTACAAAGACACAATTGACCAGGAATTACCATAATCCCACACAGAGAAACAGTCCTAGAAGCACTGAGTGCATAAAACATTAATGCTAGTAATGAAGACATGACAAGTTTTACCTCTCCTTTCGGCTAAACAATCTACCTCTCATACTAACATCACCGTTCAGCCCATGGGCTGCATAAACATCGTCAAACCTGGTTTCAATATAAAAAGAGCACATTAATGTTCCCACTAATACACTTTGCCCAGTAACAAACCTATTAGATTGCTTAAACTCCATGACATAGCCCGTAACACATCAGACAGTTCAGATTGATGACCTCAGAACATACAGATATTGTAACTATTAAAAAAAACCTTTTTGTGTGTGTGTGCTCAAGAGCCCTGCTAGTACAAAAAGCCCTCAAGAAAATATGTCTGTGTGAAACACAGGCTTTCTCTCCTTGGGTTGGTTTGTTGGAGCTCTTTTAGATGATGGTCTTTCACTCAGTTCTTCACACAGCCTAAGTAAACAGGCAGAAAAACACAGAGATGCTGTTCAGGGGAGGTAATCCTTTCCAAACCCTCACACAGTGCATCTGAGACCAGTGGATGCAGTGACAACTCTCATAACTTTTCCCAAAAATGAGCCAGTGAGTAGCTCCTAAGCTTAGTGTCCCTGACTTTGGTTGCTACAGACCCTCTGTTATAAAGCAAGACCGTATTCCACACACATGAACTTTGCCTTTTGCCTAGTACTTGGTAACAGTGCAGCAGCATCAGTCCTAGGGTAAATAGACATGCGAAGCCCCTGCACTGCAAAGTACCTCCACGCGAACCTCCTTTATAAGCCTGTGGTCCCACAAAGCACAGTGCACATATTGTACAAGCAGTGTGCTAACAGACATTACTGTGGTCTCCCTTGTCAGCCTGCATTACAGGGTGGTTTACTATGGGTTGGAGACCAATATACTACGAGCTCACACTTCCAATTTTCACGTTCAGCAGCTGGAAAGGCAAATATCCTCTGCCAGAAAGTTCATTAGCCCCAACATTTTCCATGGCCAAGCTTCTTCAGTATTGCAGTAAGACGCAATTTTACGTTTGGGTTATGACATGTTAAAGTACTTAATGAAGTTGGAAGCCAACAAATACCAGCCAAGCTTACCACTGAGCCTAAGAGTGTGCAGTGCAACATATATTCACTTTGAAATAACATGACTTTAAAATTGTTTATGCTTAAAATGGTGCAATTAAACACACGGAGTCAAACACTAACTTCTCCATTATTGAGTAACGCTCAATACTCAAAACACTTACAGAAGTGAGAAACAGGAAAGAGATTTAGGGATTTAGAGACCAGCAGGGAATTACCATAAAGCCATCCGATTTCTTAGAAGGAAAAGAATGAAAGTTGAAAGTGATACTGAATTAATCCCAGAAATATGTAATGCACACACCCCGCTAATTAGACTATGGGGAGCACTCAAGAGAGATAGAGGAAGGCCCAATCAACCTTTAAAAGAAACAATACCTACTCTAAAGTCCTATGACTCTTCCAGGTTCACTGAATTTCACTAGGAATATCTAAGTCTGGACTGGTGCTGAATTCATAGGGCACATCCTCAGAAGGTGTAAACCGGAGCAACTCCATTGACTTCAGAAGTTCACTGAGTCTCTGGCTCCAGATGTCTGTGTGCAGTCATGAATTCCTAATTTCAGTATACTCTAACACAGCTAGAAGAGCGGTAGAGGCTAAAGTTGGTGCAGTTGTTGCTAAGTAAAAAACCAATATAATTATTAATAGCTAAAAATACTCTACATAGATTCTGAATAGCAGTTGAGGCTTATTGCATACATTCAGGTTCAAAGTAATTTTGCTTTGGGCTTCAAAGCTCACTTTTAACTTCAGCCAGCTTCCACTTTCAAGTTTCCAGAATAAAGTTCAGTAAGGTTTACTATTAAGAGTTAAGCTATTAAAGTATACTGCACACTTTTTCATGCATGGTGTGCCTACTGAAATGGAAGGCTTCAAAAGCAATAATCTGAATATTGTATTATGTCAGTCAAAAGACCTGGCCCAAATATCCCAGTCGGCGCCATTTCAACCATTCAACAATCCAATTACTCATATTATGTGAGACTTCCCATCTCTATGAATGTAAACTGTTTACACTCAGGCAGCTAGGGTTGTACTGATAGGGTTGTACATTGTGAATAATTTTGTCAAAATATAGTGTTTCAAATACAATTGCCAGAAGAGATGAAACATGTAGGCTTGCTGCCTCAAGTGCAACTGTCTGGCGCATACGATGGTGCAGGCTACACATTAACATGCGTAATTCCAATTAAAAGTGATGCACAAAATAATATTAGGATCAAGTATTATCTCCTCATACAAGTGATTCTCCAAAATTTTAAACAATCCAGAATAAATTAACATGGAATAAATTCACTTGTATCAATAAATTCAGTTGTATCATTTAGCATTGAAGTGACTTCTGAAAATGCTACCATTAGTTAGTCTGTATAAGCCATTTTGAAAGATTATAAACACTTTCCTTCTCAGATCTGAAAAATAAGTGTGTCCTGCAAGGTGTTCCATATACTCTTGAGAAGTACATACGCTAACAGATCCCCAGAAATAGGATTCCAAGATCCCTACCATGGCTCAATAATTTCTGGAGAGTTTTGTGAAGAGAACACCAGCCTGAAAAATAGTGGTTAGAAAGTGCTGCTCCTTCAAATTCCTCCATCTCAACAGAAGCAACATTTCAGATGCTTTCTACATGTATCAAAGAAGAATAAGTTCAACCTTGCCATCATAATTTCTGAAATTTGTGTTCAATTCACCTTGATCATACTGTTCTATTCTTCCAAGAATTGCAACAGCATCTTCTGATAGAAGTACAGAAAGAATTATACATGTACACCCCAATAACAGCCCAGTAAACCTCGAGTTGAGCTGGTGAATCACACCAAGCTCTGACATAATCACCTCTGAAGCTTTGGTTCTCCTACTAACCATGTATATAGTGAGCTGGGGAGGCCACACATCATTATGAGCTTGGATGAAAAGATGAAGCAAAATGCTGGACATACTATTTTTGACAAGGTCAGGAAATAAGACTTACACAAGAGAAAGGAAAAAACTATATTGTATCTTGCACCTGCCTGGGTGGGATACAGAGCCAAATACTAGGGAGGCTGGAAGGTTTTGCCCAAAATACATTGTGCCACCTAGCAGGAATCTGATTCCCCAGAAACAGCATGAAACCGAAATGTGTAAGTGTAAGCAAATATGAGGAATCAAATCTTACTATTAAATGATATCCACTAACAACTGATCAATGCTATATGGCCTTATTTCTCATTATTTTATTGAAAAAGTAGTTTAACAACCCAGCAATTCATCAGCTCAATATAATAGCAAATTTTTAAAAGACACCTACTGTCATCATCTTTTCTCCTCTATTTTGCCATTTAAATCTAGCATTTGGGATTTCCCTCCCATACTTAGTAAATGCACACCATCCTAAAGAGCACCACACATCTCCTGCTCCTGCACCTCTTGGAGACTTGAAAGACCCACAGGCAGAAGTAATCTGGGTTACCTAATCCATAGCACAGTTAATTCCATTCAGGTGGCTGACAAAGCTCACTTTCAATTTACATCATGATCTCACCTCACACATTTCTTTCCTGCCAAAACGCCACTTCTGAGGTGCCACCAGCAACGCAGGTTGAGTAACAGAGACCACCATGCTTGGGGCAGGCAGAGAACTGAGTGCTCCTCTGTGCTGTGCAGACATGCCTGTTGGCACAGACCATACACTTGGAGGGAGAGCAAAGCTCACTGCAAGCTGCTGAGCCACTTCCCTCTGAATCTTATTTATTTCTGTGGCTTGACTCCTAAGTTTTCTTTCCCTCTCCTTTCAAACTGATGCTGTAATATGGTCACACTGCAGAAATGTGTATCTCTGTGGGTACGATATTCCGCACAGCCAAACAGCCCTCTGATATTTAGGCTACTGCTCCCGATACATCAAGGCTTCCTTGATGACTTACAATGGCTTGGTCAGGTCACAGGGTGCAGGCTGCAATTTCCTTTGCTTTTTCGCTTGCATGAATCATGAGTTTACGGACTGTGCATGTCTCTGACTTTCCTGGCCAGCTTCAGGCATCACTGCATCACAGCGGCACCTGGTGGGGCCGGGCCAGGTCTGGAGAGCACCGCTGCCCGCTCTTGTTTTGTTCCTGCAGGTCTTCGCAACATCCGCTGATGTTAAAAGTTCAGAATTAATACTGATGAACCCTACCCCGGTATTTGCTAAAGAAATGCTGGACAGGGAACAGCCTGAACTGAAAGCCACATCTTGGAAACAGCCTGCAACCTGAGGGATCCAGGAGATGTGCCACACAGCTCCAAAAGGGAAAGAAAATCTGACAAATAACTCATCTCCAAGGCCTCTCAGCATTTGATTCATTAGCTATCATTAAAAATTTATGGAAGTATATTAGAAGTAAAGTTCAGTTCAAGCAGACACATGTATTCTAGCAACAGAGTGACACATTGAGCCCTTTTCTTTTGATTACTGCCTTCAATCTCATCATTTTTATTTTATGGGACGCAAAGCATCAAATTCAGCTTCAGAAATACAGTGTTCAAAATATAGTGGCCAATAAATGTTTCATCTTTTTCACAAACTAGACCTTAAAGAGCTTCAGTTATTTATTTTTTATAGCAGCAGCATAAGTAAGTGTATGACACAGTAAAGGATACTGATCTCTGAAGACCTAAGATTATCTTAAACTCTGGAAAAATCAATATCAAACCCTGTGTTTATGGTAGTTTTCATTATTTATTTTCGAGCCTAAGAAAGTGGACAGTAGAGGCTGACAGTTTTGTAGAAAAAGAGCCTAGCAAAATTTTGGTTAGATTTATAGGTCCAACACCACATTACAAAAGAAATGGTTTATTCCCCAACAGCCAAAATCACTGCAAAACATTAACATTAAAGGTCAGCACACTGTTGCTACCCTTCATCTAATCACTTCAGTCCTTACACTATGGCCAACACTAAATACATGCAAGGAGTTTAAGGGCTTCCCCACAGGTGCAGCTGCCTTAAAGGGGCTCTACAAGCAATTTGCAGACTGAAGCCAGAGCAGGGGACATTGCTGCAACCTCCAGATGCTCTTGCATGCATTTCAGCATACATGCAAATGAGTACCAGCCATGGCAGCCTGTGCTGGTTGCTTTCAAGACTACCAGTCCTTGATTAATTTAAAAAAAAATGCAAGTTCATGGCATAAGAAGTGGAAAGAAAGAGGAATAAAAGAAAAAATTTAGAATGCTTTATTCCTTGAAAACACAGAGGGAAGATCAAAATATGAAAGTAAGGATTTTTTTTCTCTTTAAAAAAACACCACCCTTTGAATTATGGCTGCTGAGTTAACTGAAGAACCAAATTAAGTTAGGTCTACAGTAAGTATAATTTTAAATTGCATGAGATCTTAACTGGGTTAATTAAGAACAAGAAATAAAGTCTTAAGTTAAGGAGCATACAAATTAAACTACAGAAATATTAGTTTAAAAGGCAAAAGGTGCCATTAAAGTAAAAGAGGCTCCTACTATCATTGTCTGCGCTTGACACACATTTTAGGTCCAATCTCTCAGTGCTGTAATGATATTGGCACCATTTTCACGTATTTGAAATAACACATTTAAAAGACAATTCTGACTGTAAGCATCTCTCTCTTCCCCTTAACAGTTCATGCCAACATTAAAATGTTATAGAAAAACAGTGTTGCTACTATACAAAATGACTGTATACTCTTCATATGAAATACTGTGATCTACTCTTGTGACACGTGCAAGGTATACATATGAAGAATTGTTAGAATAATTACAGGCACTGGAAGAGTCCTACAGGATAGGGACTGGAACACTGATGGGAAAGTATTTAGCTTAAAGGTGAGATGTCTGATAGAAAGCATGTTTGAGGTTTCAGAAACAAGACAATATACATTAGACATTCCTATTTATAACATATAATTAATTTGTGGAATGCACTGCTACCACACTACACTGACATCAAAAGCTCAACAGGATTCAGGTAAGTTTGATCTGGTAAGCTGAAAATAGGACACAGCTATATTCTTATGTTCTTAGCAGACAACACGCGGTAACTGAAGTGACAACAGACAGGTACCCGTGCGAGGGAAAAAAATATATTCTATCATTCTACTTCTCAGTGCATTGAACTGAATTATGTTAGATTAAGTGTTGTCACACTGCATAATCTCAGGCCATACACATCTCCAAAGACACAACTCAATATAATGTGTAGGACAGTGCACTCAAATTTGTTAGGCCTGAACTGCAGTGGGAGGGGAGTTAAATAGCACCTGTGACAGTAATAAAAACTATGTTAGAATATTTTCATTTAAAGTGCTGTCGAAATCCAGAAATAGAAATTGCTCAAAGATACAAAACACCTGCCTCTGCTCTTTCAGTCTCTTGTCAAAGAAATTCAAGGGCATCTCTCATTAAAACAAATGTGAAGGTAGGAGAAGGCCAAGGACCCTTTAGTTTCTTGGAAAAAAACATAATTGGTAATGCTATCATAACCAATAACATTAAAAACTTACTGCATTGAATTAAAGCTTATCAATTTTTTTGTCTATAAGATGTGACAAGAAGCGGCCACAAGAGTCAGGGATGGGAGTCTTGGTATTTCCCCACTCCTTGGAAGCTTGGGATTGGTTTCTCTAACTTGACTCTTCCCACAGAAGAGAAGACACAATCTGCCTCAGGTTTCCCTAAGATATTCATAAGTTTTCATTAAATGTAAAACAGGTAAGAAAAGAGATGACCCATGTGCCTACAACCTATGTCACAGTCTTCAAATATTCATCCCTCTTCATTAATGATTCTCATTTATTATTTTTACTCCCTGTTATTTATAGCTACTAATACAATTTTGAATAATTTCATAAAGATTGCTTTGCAAAACAGTCACCTTTGCAGAGCCTACAATTTTATTTTAAGTACAACAATAATTATAGGAAAAAATAAAAACAGGAGGAAGAAGAGATGGGGCAGCAGAACATTGGGTAAAAGGCACAACTCACAGCAAGAGGATCATATACCATCTCCAAACTGATGGAGCAGAGTGTATGCATTTCTGTAGCTCACTAAAGGTAGCTTGTGTTTTCTCTGTTTTTTTTTTAAACAAACTAATTTAATCGATTCCATACACAACACCAAAGGAATGATACAGAAATGAAAACAACACAGTGAGTCAGCAGAGAGCTATCATTGTAATTACTATGGATACAGTGACCTTGGACAAAAACAATACATTGCACTCAAAAGCCTGATGAAAGAACACTTACTTATCAGCTTCTCCTTTATGGAAGGATATAACATGAAAACACCCTCAAAAGTAATGATTTTCAGCTATTAGTTCCTTGGCATCAACCATTTCATAGGTGCTCTGAGGGGATGACCAGATTCACTGCAGAACAAGCCTAGGGCTTAGCCTGCACATCCCCTGAGGCTGGGGAATCAGTTTATCTGTTGTCCTACAGAGATCCCTAGTAATATTCCATCACTTTCCAAAGATTCCCCAAAAATTACTAGGAAAGTATTTTAACTGGCTCTGACATAAGCTTGTAAGATTAGGGCACAGATTTGACCAACTGACTTCCTAAGGCAGGGCAGCTGTGTTATGCCAGGTACTCTCCAAATCCTACTCAGTACTCCTGAAACGTACTTACTTTGTAAAGGGTTAATTCTGAATTAGCCAGTCATGGCTGACGAAATTAAAACTATTCTCTTAGACTCTGCATCCAAAATCCATCAGGATGCATAGTATTCTACCAAAAACACAAACCACCAAAGCCCTCAAAATTCCATCCTCTGTCCACCCATGTTAGATGAACCTTTTCATGCCCAAAATCCTTAGGTATCCTTAGTGACTCTGAATGCATGTCTTTCCAAACAGAAGCTGGGTAGGGTGCAAGCAGAGGACACTTCTGCTTGTGAAGGGACCCTTGTCTTCAATATCCAACCCCGCAGGCAGCAGGCAGTGCAGCGCAGTGCAAACAGCATGGACATCCCAATCACTGTCCCCCAGGCTTCTGAAGGCAAAGAGATCCCTAGCGACAGGCTGTCCCCAGCATGACGGGTAAGTGGACACAGATGCATGTGAAGAGGAGTGCTGCAAAAGCCACAGCTTGCCTTCCACTTCCCGGTTTCCAGGTACCCTATTGCCTTTTGCCCTATCTTCCCAAAGGCACAAACACAATGTTTATTTGCAGGTAGCTACTAACATGTCTGGGAGCTTGTAGAACTGATACCTGGGCCTCTATTTTAGTGTTTACCTCTCAAATCACAAACTTTAAACAGGAATTTGAGGACTTTGTAAAATAAAAGGTAATGTTTTTTGCAAGCCTGTGTAGCCTCATAGCTAACAAGTCTTAGCAATGAGATTTCTAATTTGGCTTTTCATAGGTTTACACAGAGATTCCTCACAAGCAACTGGAGGTTTGATGCTTAACAGCTCCACATGCTTTGAGAATCCCCATATCATGATTCTATAATAATGGTTCCCTATTATTATACAATTCTGAGTAATTTATAGCAGAATTAGTGATGTTTACATGACTCTTTCATTACTTTCTGAGACCAACAGGTCAATACTAGTTCATTCAGGAAGTGCCAATAATTACTTTCAAGATGTAATTTAGCAGCCACCACTCTTGGGCAGCCACAACTCTTCCCATTCTCCATCACAGCAGCACTGCCATTTTGACCAGCCCCATGCTGCCTTTGCTCCACAACGCTGCGAGTAGTGTGCAAACAACCAACAAAATGTTGCTGGCACCATCTGCTCCTTGGAAACCTGCCAATCATCTTCCGAAGAACAGAGGAGTTTGTGCTGGGATTCTCTCCATGTCCGCCCTTTCTAGAGGTATGGCTATTGCTGCTCTCCGCAGTATCCCTCCCAATAGGCAGAACATTGATTCTTTCATAAGAAAAAAATCTGCAATCTATTAACAATTTCCATCATGCTCATTGAGATGACCTTATCTCCTCAGTTACAGTACATCTACATCACTAGGTCAAGAGGCAATGAGACAAAGTCATGGCAGAACATTTTGTCCTTCACAGCTATAACCAACCTGAACTATTAGAACCTTCAGAAAACAAGTAACAGGTATAAAGGGAATATTTTGCCAGTCACTGAAATACAGCTGGTTTTGAGAAGAGCAGAGATCTTAAGCATGCAGCAGCATCATCCATCAGTGCTTCAGAGATGAAGTAGGAGCCATGGCATATAACTTTCCCAGCCGAGAGTAAACAGGCAGGAAGCTTGCAAGGATGATGTCTCCAAATTTGATCCACACACAAGAAACAACAAACTTGTGTATGAAAACAGTAAAAGATCTTTTTGATCACATTAAAACACTTCAATATTAAAGGAGAGGGGAGGAGAAGATAAAGAAAAAAAGGCTGGGGAGCATGTCGTAGGGCTACAGGGAAAGAAAACCTTCTATAAATTCCATACTGAGATTGCAAAGTTACCTGAAATGCAGTTTATTTATTTATCATAATCAATAATAAGTGGTTTATGATATCATGAATGCACATTTCACCTCTTGTATACGTACTTGTAATTAATGCACACAAAGAATCATTTTTTTGTCCTATTTTTCATAAGACAGCTTGGTTTTTTAACTACAATTGGTATTTCCTTGCTAATGCTTTTGTGAGACTCTATTTGCTGTGGCTTTTGGCTGCCTGTGTACAATGGCAGCAGGCACTGGCTTGAGTGCTGTGACATATCTATTTAATTAACCCAGCTGTTGCCTACAGTGTGAAGTACCTAACAGTGATGCCACACTGGAAAGGGGGATTCATAAACCCAAGAAAATTACAGTGCCACTTTGGAAATCAAACAAGAAGGAAATGTGCTTGAAAAAAATACAGATAAACACATTCCCATCTGTTTTGATGCGTCAGTTATTATTAGATACCATACAATATCATAGAAGACTTTTAGAAGTACTGCTTTATATTTTAAATACATCTCCTTTCATCTTGAATAAATTCAGAATTCATCTGCATGTGAACAAAAATACACCATCTACTTAAAAAAATCCAAACATTTCCTGGTGAAAGTGTGCTTTTACTTATGTTTATACAGTGCCCATTCTTAAACATTCTTCTGTGTATCTTGGCATAAGACATAAAGCAGGAACATCCCCCAATGCAAGTGGATATTACCTTTTCCTTGAAAGTTTGCAATACCAAAATGAAACAAACCAATTAGTCTGTTTATTGATCTGTCATTTTGTAGCACTCTGAAAGGAAGGAGTTAAAATATTCACTGAAACTGAAGATTACACACACATCACACATGAACACTTAAATACAAATTAGAAAGTATCCCCTGCCCATCATGAGTTGGGACACAAAATGAGGCAGTTGTATCAGTAAAAAGAACGCAAAAAAAAACGCAGTACCATACTCAATTTCTTTGAGATGTGCTGTGCCACAGTAGTTGGTAAATATGGGCGAATTAGTTAATTGCTATGCAAGAAAAGCATTCACTAGAAATACAACCACATTCAAGAAGCCTTCCTGCCCGTGGGACAAATGGTACATGGCAGCTTCAATAACAACCTCTGGGATCCTTCGCCAACCTAGAGAACCTCTGCTTGTGTGGCAGATGGAAATTCACACAGTAAGTGTGAGTAAGCACTTGCTCACTATTCTTAGGTGGCTGTTGCACTCCTTCATTTTCCAGGGAGCTGAGGGGGCCACCAGTGGCTCCTGGACTGAGGGCATTGGTGTCAAGATACATGCGACCCAGGATTTTCTTCATACCACTGGTGACAAATGCAGAGGAGAGCCCCATATAATGATGAGCCTACCTTGTGGGCACAATTGCGCCACTGAAAACTATGTAATATAACTATATATTTAGTCTTGCCTTATATACACTGTCACACATATCTTCAGCTAGGCATATAGATATAAGGTAACTTGCCTGCAAACTCACAGGGGAACCAAAATGGCAAATTTCTAACACACAATCTTTTATAATCTGTCACAGTCTAGATCCAGGTGAAGAAATCCTATGATAGCATTTTATTTTCAGCATTGTCTAAACAATTAAAGTTTCTTGCAATACTTCACCTGTGGTACCTATCCAGAAGCCTGAAAATTAAGAGAAATGCACCTAAATCTATTTCTGGTGTAAGACAGACCATGAACCTGGAAGCCAATTAACCGCAAAGAAAATAATTTCTATTGAAACCGATTTTCAAGACACTCAAGAGACTAAATCCCCCACAAGTAAGAGCAGAGGGAAAGATACAAACAGAAAAATTCTCTATTAGAAGACCATCGTACAAGTGCAGCCCTAGAAATGCACTGACCTTTCCTGCGACCCTTTTAGAAAAGTGACTTTTGTAAAACCTTTGGTTTTGTAAGGACAGCATTTCAGCACTTTTCCTAAATCCACAATGCACTTTGTAGCTCTTCCCTGAAATGAACCTATCTACATGAATACTTGAAGACTATTTTCTTCATTCTCACAGTTTGAATTCGCTACAATTTACCTTTAGTGGTACCTTTTTATATGATGCTAAAAGGAGAGTTTTGATGTCTAACTCCACTTCTGTAGAATTATTATTACACAATACATCAGTTCACTAAATAATGCAATCCAGAATCTCCAAGAGAAGGCATTTAAAACCTTCATTTTAACCAAACTGCCTGCCTAGGGTTCTGTAAATAAGGGGTAAACTCTCATTCAGCTATTCAGATTGGCACATCTGCTAACAACAGATCTCCCAACTGTTAAACGCCTGAGCTACACGTTCGGTTTGATCCAGTGGGAAAAATTCTTCCCATTAGGATCATGTTCAACAATAGCACTAACTGATTCCATTATTGTTACTAGTTTGTAGGAGAAACAGGGGAAATGTCAGCTCCTCAGAGCTTGCTCCTTTGTCTCCAGTGACTACTGTGTAGCACTCTTTACCACCTGAGGACTTCCTTTTCTCAATGGCAAAAGTACTACCTTACCCAAGAACTCAACCTAGTTGCAAATAATTAGTCAGCATCAAGAAACTGGAATGCTTGACTGATTTAGTTGAAACCGGCAGAATAAAAGGAAAAAGATACTGCTGCAAATGCCAGGAAAATTTGATGAAGAAAATATTAAAAAGTAAATAAATCAGAAAAGGAATAATGAACATTCTGGTATACATTCAGAAATCTCCAAGGACAAACAAAACACTAGCATTGAACTGCATTACTTTAGCTTTCTCCTTAAGGCCTCCTTTACAGGGTGGCAACTGGTGGTTAGTTTAAGACAAGCAACAACACTGATGCAGAGTAAATTTCACCCTGATTTTAGGCTTTCATCCCACCATTTTCTTGACTAGGTATTTCAAACAGGTTTCTTTCCTGCTGAATGGCAAGGAGGTATTTATTTCCTGTCTTGTTATTTTTTATATTTATCCTACTTATTTGTGAACTTAAGATGAGGCTCAGCTGTAGAGCAAACTCATGCTACTCTTCACTGCCTGACCCCAATCCAAGCTAAACCCGCAAGAGTATCCTTATTTCTTTTTACTGATGCAAGGTTCCATCATTGCAGAGCCAGGCACTGTAGACCCTTATTCTTCCTCATCTGCTGCATATTTCACCACATTGGCAGAATCGGTACCAAAATGGGGAACTACAAAGGAATACCATCCTGTATACTGTTTGCCACTATTTCTTAAAATAGCATATAAAATGATATAGCCTATCACAACAATTCTGAAGTAGGTCATTGCATTTTATACATCAGCAGTTTTGTAAAACATAGCACCTTTGCATTTGTTAGGGAAAGTCACCCTCCTAAGCCTGAGGGTGGCACGACTGGTTCGTTCCATTATTGCTGTATTGTCATGCAGTAACCTACCCCCATTTCACTAGGGTGCGGTATATAAGGCCTCACATTCATGGAAGCTATAAAACCATCAATGGTAGATAGTCTGCATCCAGCTAAGGTCCAGGGAGAGTGATGTGAAAACCTAACAGCAGGAACCTTTACTGCTGTCATTTGCTGTATGTGAGGTGAGAACCACATTTCCAATACAAGGGGCTGACATCTACTGGGCACGTATGAGGAAGCTCAGGTGCAACCTTTCCAATTCAGAGGTCTCTCTTGGCGTTCACTTTTATCAGCTCCAGTGCAATATTTTCAAAACCTTCCCCTGGGTGATGTCCTTCAAGCCTTTCCTAGGTATCCAGTCTCAAATTTGATTTTCCTTCTTTTATTCTCCCGATTCTTCAAAGATCATTCCAGAAACCTCATTTCAAGTCTCTTAACGTAAGCAATTCATCCTCATACACGCGGATCGGTTGATTCACCTTTTCTTTAATTTCATTTTGCCTGGCTTTCATTTGAGCTATCTCAATTTTAACCTCTGTAAAAGCTCCATCTACCTTGTTTACTGTTTCTTTGATTTGAAAGATTTCCCCCATTAAGTCCTTAAGCGACAACTCCATGGCTGTTTTTGGCTCCAGCTGTTTGTCAGGAGAGGTCAGCCACGGCCTCAGTCTTTCATTTGTCTGAAGCAACATTCAAATTATTTTCAGAGCAATTGTTTTCTTCCCATTTCCTGCCATCACCGCTAGAAAATAATAACAAATTACCTCATTCTAAGGAAGGTTTCATCTCTTTACTTCATTATCAAGGGCAGGGAGCAAGAATGTTGCAGAGGTTAGCCCCCTGCACAAATTTCCTTGAATCTCGTTTGGTGATTTGTGCAGTTAACAGTTAGAAGTTATTTTCTACATGCATACCACATCCTGCAGGAAAACAATGAGACTGGTCGGAAAATTCACCTTATTAAAAGGTAGGTAAGTCTTAGATCTTATGAACAAGAAAAGCAGTAACAAAAATACTGCACTGAAAACTTACACGTAAAAACGAGCTGCCTTTTTTTTTTCTCCTTTTTTTTTTCCAGCTCTAATTAGGGGGATCAACTTCTCAGCCTTACAGGAAGCCTGGGGCAGCTCTGGAAATAGGCTTCCTGCCTTGATATGTAGTGCCAGACTATCTTCTCTCCACTAAACGCATACAAAATGTGCTCAAAGGCAAACAGGCAACACACAAAAGTGACAAAAGAGTAGTCTTAGATAGGAAAAGGGTCTTTCTCCAACAAACCTTTATACTTTATTTCACATATCAGTCAGTTGATGAGGAAGATACAGAGACTTAAGATGTGCTGTTAGGTGTGGGTTCTGCTTGTTTTTTAAAAGCATCATTACTGTGAATCATATTCCAGCTTTACAAAACCTACCTGACAATTAGCATATCATAGATAAATATTTTATATTTAAATCAAGGTTTTGTTTGTTTGTTTTTTTTTAATTATGAGCACACTGCCTCCTCACATGCACAGCAAGGATCAGAGATCTGCCACACGCACACAGAAATACAGACCACTGAAGACCATATCATTTAGGATGGGTTTCAACTGATTCAGCGCTAGCTAACTACAAATTATTCAATATAACTCCCCAGTCAATCTACCCTTCCAGGGGAAACGTATCCCACCTTTATTGCACACTTTTCTTTAGATAATTCATTCTCTTTAGAGCCCCTTCCCTTCCATGACTGCACTGAAAGCTGGACAATTAGCTTATATCTGATGCCTAATTTTTAGACATCTAATTTGAAGTGAAAATGAACCCCACACTTCTACTTTTTTTTCCAAGTGGATGAATTTGTAGCTTTAACATTAAATTTCTGCTACATTAAGGGATGAAGCTATATTTTTATTGGGAGTTATCTTCCTAACTCTCCAAAATCTTTTCCACATCAAAAAACTGTTTCAGTACTACCTATAAATAACCTTTCCAATAATTTTATTGTGTCATTGTAAGACACTTTCTTACACTACAAATCTGAATCTTACAAAACAGAAATCCAAAGTTGGATTTCTAACCTATTTAAAGACACCTAACTATACAGATTAAAAAATGCTTTAAAAAGTGATTCACCAAGCTCCACAGAAGTACCCTGACAGACATTTAGATTTCTGAGCTTTGACTTACTGGAGGCAAATATTTGCAGAAAGAAGATGGGTTATCAGATTGTTTCATATATAAACTCAGGCCAGTTTCTTTGTAAGAATGCTGATGAAAACCCAGATTTGTCTTTTTCTGTCACAAATGAGCATTTTAAGAGTATAACCTCCTACCAGAAAGAGCATCTTGATGTGAAGTCTTAACATATACACTTAATCAGAGGACTATAAATTCTTCCAGCAGTGATTACTAATCTCTACCTAGGAAGGGAGTGGGGGGAAAAAAGAAGGAACACAAGTGTATGTTAAAAAGAATAAAAATCACAGATTTTGTAGATTTGTTCTATAAATAAACAAGGAAACAAGGAGATCTGAATACTTTCTTCTTGCATTATAAGATAAACAAACAGATTTTATCCATCCTGGTGCAATCTATTTGGTAAGACATAGAAAATAAGACAAGCCAGCTGGGTCTGGAGTCCCATTCTCACTGGGGCCCCTTTCACTGCCAGAACAGTGTAAACCAGCCTCTGTGTAACAGAAATGAAGTCCAGACGAACATATGGCACAGCACAGTGATTCTATAGTCATAGTTAATAGGAGAAATCCAGAACAGGATGTTGGAAAATCATACAAGCAGAATCTAAAGAGATGGAGGCCACATCTGGATAGAAGATTAAATGCAAGTGTGCTATACATATACAGAACAGAAAAATGAAATTACTTGGACGTAAACTGAGACATATCACAATGATGACACAAAGAATTAACAGGAGCACTATGAGCTATGTTTGCTTACCAAGCAAAGAATGAAACTTTATGAAAAATTATTTAAATGATCACAATGCTGCATACAAAACCTGTACATTTGCAGACTGCTATTTCTAATCTTTACTTACTGTCTGCAGTAGTGATTGTAGAAAATAAACCACTAAAAATTCCTAGCCAAGCAAAAAGCCTGATGATTTAACTTCCTGGCTTGGCTTCCAAAGACTAATGCAAAGTTTAGCAAGCTGCACAGTCAAATAAATCTTTTGACTATAGCTTTTTTTTTTTTTTTTGAGAAAACAGTAAATACTGCATTTTCTATATTCTATACCAGAACTACAGTTACAACCCAAGAATGTAGATCTTTCACCCATTCATTACAGAAAATATTGCTTGAGGGAAACTGCTTTAAACTGATTTATGTGTTAGACATAGAAAGACAACCCAGTCAAATTGGACAATGTGGCAGATGGCAATGGATTTATGCATATTTATGTAGCATGTATTTACTTGTCGACTTTGTTATTCATCTTTTGCCCCTTCCAAAAGTAGATGGCAATTCATAACAACTGTGATGCTATGACTGGCTGACACTCCCTTCACAGCCCCTTCCTCTGGACAGGCTAAAAAGCAGCATGTTTTGTGCAGCTATTTTAATTGTTTTACAGTTTTATTGCAAAACATCCTGTCTGTTTCACTTGCTTCCTGAGGCTATCATAACAACGTTAGCTGCTACTGCTTAAATCTGCCTCAGGTTATCTGTTTTTACAGTTACAATTAAAGTCAGTAAGTAGTCCACCAACAAGTTAACATTAATTTGTCTTTTAATTTATTTGGCCTTTTAAACTGAGTAACTCACTGAGGCAAGGGATGCACAAGGTTCAGTCATTACACCTTTTTGCAATAATGCGCTTCTTGGTTCTTTTCCAACAAAACATTCAAGTACTCAGTTGTGAGCGCTTTATTTATTCTAAATTACTTCAGGAAAGGCAAAATATATTCACGCTGCATTTAATATGCATATGTTTTACCTAACAGTAATGCATATACCACCCATTTAAAATTCTACCAACAGAGCAATCTGAGAACAGTTTCTAAAACCTTGATGTACTCAAACTGCTACACACACATCCTCACATTACTAAGGATTGTTTACAGAAGACATCAAAACTGATGCCAAAGCAAAGACCATAAGGATCCAAATAACCAGAAAATAACAAACTGCGTCAGTTCTGGTATCATTTTCAAATGTAGATGCAGCAAAAGTAAAAAAAGATGTTATCAAAAACTCCTGGTTCTGATTTTAAAATGCAGCCCTATGACTGTGTGCCGTCTATAGCAACTGACACAGTAACACCTAGACACACATTTCAGTATTTAGGATAACATAAACATGTTAATACATAAATAAATTAAAAGCTATAAATAAATGCAGCTGTATATTGATTACCCATCAATCTAATGTATATTTAAATAAGCCTCCCAAGATGCACAGAGAATCTCCAGAGAGGATTATATGACTACATTGTCTAAGTCACTTTTAAGCTAAGCCTAAACGAAGCTGGGCAGCTTCCCCATGTTTTTGATAAACATGCCCTTTGACTATGGGCACCATGAGTCTATTTAAAACCCTGCTAAGAGGAGGAGGGAGGGGTACCACCCACCTCAGGACTACTCCACGTTAAATCAGATATGGGGGGATGGTGAGCCAAGACTCATCAAATGGTCATTTACTCTCAGAGCCATTCATGCTCAAGCAAGAAGCAGTAGAGAGGACGCAGAGAGGAGGGAAAGCTTGGAGGAAAAAAGCTGAAAAGGAGAAAAGATTAAATGAAAACAGTTGCTATCATCTAGCAAAAAAATAAATCCTCATAAAAATAAAGGAGAAAAGTATTCATTCACTCCCTCCTGTGTGATTAAAGTGTCTGACTCCTTTTCTCACAAACCTCCCCCATGATGACCAAAGCTTTTAATTGTTACTGCCATCTTCCTCCCAAGTTTCCAGACCCCTTTGAGAAGAGCAAATGCTCTTCTAACTCAGATGTGCTCCTGAGCATCCTCAGCCTTCAGTCTTCACCTTTCCACAGCAGAGCAATCAACAACTAACACAAATATCTGAACAAAAAAGACAATTTTGCAGCAAAAAAAAAATCAAAACAAAACAAAGCAATTTATTTCTAAATGGGGGGGGGGGAGAGTGTGGTGGTGTCAAAAAAGGAGATATTAAAACACATGGTATTTTCAACAAATTTAATTTTGTATTGATGAGAAAAATCAATTTTGCATCCGTTTGGTTTGATTTCAGCATCTAATAGTGCATACTATCCTTATAGATACACAACTAACACAAAATAAACCCAAACAAAAAAAAAACAACCCACACCAGTGAGATATTTTTCTGTTTCCCCTGTGCTGCCAGCAGAATGTTCAAGCTGCTGCGGGATTTAGTGCAGTGAGTTGTGGAAATAAGAAATCAGGCTGTGCCTCACCTTAGCGCTGAGGCCACACAATATGAAGAAAAATGCTACAGCTGGAAGTGGTCGTTGGTCAATTACTCACCCTTTAAAATCCTATTATCTTTCAATTCTGCTGAGGAAAAAAAGGCACTGCTGAACACAGAAAGGCAGAACAAACACTATCTTTTCAACCAAATGTGTCCAAAAGATGCTGTCTCTCCATATGCTGCCAGTCACCCAGCTGAAAGGTTTGGTTCTGACTGGGTGGCTCACAGCACCAGCCAAAGTTAATGGTATTTTAGGAAGAGAGATATATGTAGCAATATTTGACTTCAGGCTGTTTAGCACATTGTAGCTATGGAATAAACAACAGAGATGAGTTCTAGATAAAGCAGATAAAGGGAATGCAAAACCTAGCCAAAAGAAAGACTAATGCCTGGCAGGTAAAATGAAAAACTACGTGTCAAGAAGAACATTCAGTAATGAAGCAGCAAGGCAGATTTAAAATGTATTTCCAGCAGAGTGTAAGATCAGGGCTCTTGCCATCCCATAGACCTGCTTGAGTGCAGCCACATTGGTATATACTTTCACACAGCTAAAGACAAATTATAACAGACAAAGACTTATCAGATGCCATTCTGTGCCATAGCAGGATGAAAAGAATAAAGCTTTGTTCTGGATAAAATTAGATAAGACTTTTTATAAGTTGCCCAGCAATACTATATTCTACAGTCTGAACTCCAAAGATCTTTGAAACATCCCTCCCTGCACTCACATTTACATCTCAATAACGTAAGTATTTTAACATAATTAAAATGGGCCACTGCAGGACAGCATTTTCTCTGCTCTAAGGAAATGAGACTGCATCAGGTATAACCTGAAGGGAAGAAAAGGAGGCTACGAGATTCTGCACAGCTCCCCAGAGCCCACTGGTCAGCAGGACCAAATCAGAAAGAAAACCACTGCAGAAAGGAGTGCGGTTAAAGCTCTTCTCTAGCAATAATAGGGTGAGGGATTATTTCCCAGGGACAGAAGCCCTCTGCTGGTCAGGACTTTTTATAAGATGATTTACAGCAACTAAATTCACACAGGCTTTAATTTATCACTGCTTCTCCTACATCAAAGTAGAGCCATGAATGAGAAATGCACAAACACATTTCCCATTCCTTATGAGGACGAATTGGCTAACCAGATTAAAGCAATCTAATATTTTTCATTCTTCTTAACTGGGTAAGTACCGGCTTGTTGTTTCAAAATATGACATCCACCCCATAGCTAAATAAATAACCACTTTCAAAAAGTGTCCATGACTTAGACAGCCCTGACCTCACATACCCACTTGACACCTCTTCACTGTTGACACAAGAACGACAAGAACCACTGAAATAAACCACGTTACCAAATAAGTACTTAATGCTATAATCTGTTTTAATATTTACATGTATTACATTTTTCAAAATTTTTAATATTTGATATTGCTATTAGACATTTGGATTGCATTTAGGTTTCCAAAATTATGCTTAAGCCTAAAACAATGCATTACCTCATCTTCCCATGAAACTAGAATATTGGTCTTTAAAGCAAAATCAAATCTATTTGGCTTTGACAAAATCGGATCTATTTTTGGCTATGGGCTTTGTAGCTGTGGCACTGAAATTGGTTTATTGTATTTCTGATACCTTTTCATATGGGAATTTATTTTCTTGCAAGACATATACAAGTAAATTTCTTCTTAGAGCCATCCCTCATGTTCAACAGAAAGAACTAATTCTTGATTTCTGCAAGAAATCAAAGGCTTCTTCCAGCCAAAAAACAATCTCAAAATACAAAGTCAGTCTTTGGATACACAGATTTTATGCACACAAATATACAAACACACATTCCTTGTCTCCACACTACAGCTATTATTATTATTTATTTATTGTTAATACCAAGATGCCAGGGGACTTTAGTCAAGAATCACTTTACAGCCTAGTTCTTCACACATGCACCAACACTGAAGGTTGATTTTCACTGCAAATTCAGCACCTAGGATGCAGCAAACAAGTATGGTCTTCACACACCTTAGTCCAATCCTCTTAATCCACAGTTTTGCAGCTCAGTGTGTTTCAGCTCAGCATCTTTAAATCCATCCAGAATAAAGAAATCAATAAAAATGTAAGAATAGAAGACACCCAATGCAAAGTCCTACATTTGTGAGTTCTGCTGTATGGTGGAAGTAGTGCATTTCTAAACCTATACCAACAGCCAAACAGTAAACCAATGCAATACATCAAGTCTGCCGAAAAAATCCTGCTATTAAAATTTCTCTAAAAATTATTTTCAAATCCAGTATGGCAGGATCCTTAAATTAATCCAATGCCATTATAAATTAATTGCATATTAACCTTTTGTCAAGAAAGGGGTGACAGGCATGGCAGAGCACACCACTTCTGTATGTGTGTAACCCTGGTCAATACCAGATAAGTCACTGCTTGACTGTCAGAGTGTATTTTGTGTGTCAGTCTAGAACCCACATTTGCCTACTACCAGTAAGCAAGAGATGCAGTAAACTGGCCTGAAGATCTGAATAAGTTACAATGAGACTCTCAGTCATTTTAACAAATTATTATAGCAGCAACCAACAGCCTCATTCACATGCACTGAATTCAAATTGATAACTAAAATTGCTATTTTCTTATTTCTTAGCATCTAACTTTATGACCTAAGGTGACACTGGCCTCCTGATGATGTATTTTTTGAGTGATTTTGTAGTATTTTTTTAAATTATAAACCAGAATTCCTATTAAACTGTGTCACACTGATAACCACTTGGGTCAACAGGAGGAATGATTCTTCAGGTTCAGCCTGTTACATGATTGGAGGGAGTTGGACTTGTTCCAACAGCTCTATGTCCTTCTTATGTTGAAGACACCAGAACTGCACGCAGTACTCCAAGTGGGGTCTCATGAGAGCAGAGTAGAGGAGCAGAATCACCTCTTATGACCCGCTTCTTTGGTCATGCTTCTTTTGATTCAGCCCAGTATTCAGCGGCTTTCTGGGGTGTGAGTGCACACTTTCAACACACATTCATACTTAAAAGTCTTGTAATATGGCTCATCATTTGATAGCTCTGATAAAGTATTTACTGGATGTATTACAAATATCTTGTATTGGGTTAAAAAACCAAAGCACCATCTCAAAGTTCTACAAAATCCCTCAGACAAGATTTATACTTAATATTGGAAATTTAAAATGACTGATGTTTCTACATTAAAATCACTACTATGAGAACAAAAATGTAGGTTTTGAAAGCTTGGAGAAGACTGAACGGTGGTAAGCCAAGCTCCTGGCTAGACAGTTACAAAAAGTGGAAGTTATTTTTAATAAACTAGCCTAAGTCTTAGTCCTAAATGCACTATGAAGCAAGTGCACAGCATTTAACCCACACTCCAGCAAAAGCAAGCTTCCCAGGAAACTGAGAGCAGCATGGCAAACCTGCAGTATTAAGACAACCCTAGGCCTGGTTCTTCAAGCAAAACCTGCTCCTCATGCAGTTTGCATTAACTTCAAGGAGACCTTCATAGCAGTGAGATGTTCCACCAAGTCAGTATGAGTGGCATGACTTCACCCTGCAAAGTACAGACTACCCAAAGCCCCATGATGTTAAAGAACACATGATGTATTAATACAGTAACAATATAATGCTGTTAACATTTAACTATGTTTAAGCAGTAGATGTCAAACAGCATGCATTAGCCTCAAGTGCTGGGGAACATGGAGAAAGGCGTGATTTGTGGTGACCTGTAGAGCTGCAGTGAGAGCATTAAATGGCAGGGACAAGGATCAACCCCAATGAGCTTCACAACAGGCATTTGGGTAAGGCAGGGGAAAACTGACACACATACCTGCAGAGACAGAGGAAGAAATGAAGGATTTCATTCAACAGAATGAACCACGTGGAATTTTGCCTTCAAAAAGACCAATGACAAAAGGAGGAATGATATAGAGACCCAATCTGAAACAAATCAATTTAACTGAACAAATTACTCTTCGTAATGTAGAACACATGGTGCCTGAATAACACAACAAAATATAAATATTTATTAACAGAAAGGGAATCTTACTACAAATAAAGTCACACCAAGCATCATAAAAAAATAAGTGCAATCAACAGTGTCAGACAACATCTCCAATTGCAATAATTACATCAACTATAATTAGGGAAGCACAGGCACAACATAGCACATTGCCAGTGCTGGCGCAGACAGGTCAGACAGGGTGCTATGCTCTTGCTTGCTGCAAAAGACAGTCTGGCCTCATCCTGCACACTGGCACTGATACCATCCATGAGAGCACCTCTCAAACACAAACCTATAGTTCGGGTTACAATTACGCCTGTTTAAATGCTCACTTATTTTGCCAAGAAGTATAAAGGGTCTTTACAATAAATAGGAATCAAAGCCAGAAATATTTATAAAACTAGCTGGACTTAACTGTGCTGGAGCAACACAGGTTTCCTATCAATCCAGCAAAGTCATTAAGGAGTGTGATTTTTTGATTGCTTTATGCAATGTGAGAGTATCTTGAAATCCACAGTACTGAAGCCAGAGTAACTGGAGGGAAAGTCACGTGGATTAAAAAGAAGAAACTAAGTGTAATCTTAAAATTAACAAATGAGACCTCAGAGAGTTTGCTTCCCTCTCAAATGCAGCATTAGGATATTGTGGTTTTGTTTGCAGCAAAGCTGATGATAAACATATGAATACTGATTATATTTTATAGTACCTTATTCTGAGCCACAATTTAGCAACATGCTGCACCATATTTATCCTTCTGGAGTCTGGCTCCTGTCCCAGCAAAATTCAGTTTAGCTCAGGTAGCAAAGGTTGATGCTTATACATACTAATGTTTCAAAACCTGACATTCATTCAGCAGGAATGATGAAAAGGTTTAAAAAAAAAGTGAAGTACGAATGGTGTGTGGCAACCCAATTACAGGGCTATCATGCATCAGGTTTCTCTAGACATACCCTATTTTCCCATGCAGATATTTCATGCAGGTAAAAAAAGGGGGAATGCTTTGCTGAGGCTCCACTGACGCTTTTAATCAGCAAAAAACTGAAACATGGTAATGAAGTAATTAAATGCATGTGAGCATATCTCCTTGGTAACCTAAGTAAATGCACATAAAACAGTCAATATAAAGATGATTAGACACCTCTGAGCTGCAATGCTCAGTCCTCTTGTGGTCTCATTCTAGCAAACTCTCGTTTTCAGAACAGGTGACGGAAAAGAGGGAAAAGAAGTGAAGACAAGCAGGCAAGTGTTAACAGAGCAGTATGTTTGGGTGCCTGATTTGACAGTTTGCAGCTCATTTTGTTCTGTATTCTGACAATTCTCCCTTCTTTCCTTTCTTCTTTCCTTCAGTCTTCTTTAAGCCCATGTGAATAATTTTCCCCTCCTTCTTTCTCAATTTCTTTGCCTGACTATGTACCAATATCTCTTTTACTTCCCCACTTAGATTTCTCTCCTATTCCCTCCCTTCTGAATCCTTCCAGGTCATTTTATTTTTTAAGTCACATCTTCATTTCATTACTGCTCTATATTCCCACCCCTCAAAAAAAAAAAAAAAAAAAAAAAAACAAAACAAAAACCCTAAGCAGAACACAGTTAATAAATGGCTGTATTAAAACTAGCATTTCCCTTGTGGAAGAGGCAGTTTGAGGGTCACCGACAGTCCTGCTGGAGACAGGATGGCAGTATTACAGCATAGCTAATTAAGTACATTTTCCTTCAAATTCCATATGGTCTCCGTTTGCACCATGCTTAAGTAAGACTCATCACAGCAGTTATCTTCTGGACTATGAACAATATTGAAGTGTAGCACATAATATTTATATAAAAGCCCATTACAAATTGATCCTGAGAGTGGGAACAGTAATTTCACTGTCTATACAAACTATCTTTAAGTGCAGTTAAGAAATCATTTCACAGGCTCAAAGTATATAATAAAATGAAGGTAATAAGCATGACTGAGACACAGAGGGAACAAATTATCTTATGGCAATATACTCTAGAATTGTGACTGGATAAAATTGTTAATCTGCAGCTGAGCAGAAAATGTACAATCTGAAGGGATTTCTTCATTTAAAATGAAGAAATCTGCTATCCTTTGATAAAACAGTGAGAACTTAAAAGTATTACATAAATTACAGAAGACAGTGCAACAGGACACCAGTCCAATAGAAAAAAGAAAAAAGTTATTCATCATCTTCAGATTTAAAAAGCTGCTTTAGTTACTGAGAAAATACAAGCTACTAGGTTCCTCCTCTGCTCTCACAAACTCTCTTGCTGACGCACAAGTACAGTTTTTTTTCCCTGCCTTACCGTACTAACTATCTAAGCTGTTACACTGAATTGCTGTAACACCAAAAACAGCTTTCCAATGAAACAGGTACTCAAACACTACTTAGGAACCATGGGTGCTTTCCCATTTGAAATTAAATGATACCCATCTTTCACAGACAAAGCATCTACCTACACTGAGTAATCTTTCAGCACAATTATTACTAATTGCTTCTTGTGATTCCATTTTCCAAACATGTTCTGACAAGAAAGAAATACACAAAGTGGTGGTGTAGGTCAAGTCTTGGAAGTGAAAGCCAAGAGTACAAATCTAATTAAGAAATGCGTCAATACATTAGATTACAAATACTTTTCTGTGCTTGTTCAAGTAAACAAGCAACATAAAACAAATTAGTGTGTTTTGAAAAAAGTGTCTGCCCATGAGAGAAAAATACAGTATATCCATGTTTCCTGCACAGAAGTTACAGCTACAGCAAATTCACCCATTTACAGTCCCACAGAGAACCTCTCACAGGAATACTCCTCTAAAAGCAGAATGTATTTTCTGGGTTTCCCCCAGACTACATGAACCTGCTACTTGCAGATGTGGACACTGCAGTTCACAGGCAAAATACAAACATTAAACTGGGCTGCTGCAAGACTTCAGGCGCTGACTTCAGTGGAAGACAGCCACATCTCACTGCAGGGAAAACAGGCCAAGCAATTAAATATGCATCAGCATTAAAACTAAACATACAAAAATAGCTTAGAGACACAGTTCTGGCTTACCAGCACTGCATGCATAGACCACATGCATATTTCACTTGTAACTATGAAGACAAAACTTTTGTGCAATATACTTTCTGTAACACTCTCTTTACCAGTGTCTGCATCACTAAGACTCGGAGCAATAAAGAATACTAGGACAGCACTAGCAGAAACTAGGCTTTTCTTTTTACTAGACACTTGTTCAAGATATAGTTGACTTTACAGATACTACATGTCCCATTAACATTAATGGGAAGTATCTTACAAGTTCTCTTCCTTGGTCCTTAAGTCTTCAGTTTATAGCTCTGATCTTTCAACTCTTTTTTTTTTTTTTTTTTTTTTTTTTTACCTTTTTCTTTCATAGTTAATTCTTAACAATGTAATTCATAACGATATAAATTCATAATAAAATATTTGTGAGCTACCACCTCAGAGCAACATCTACAGAGCAGAAACACTCGCTACAGACACACATTTAATGTTGTCTTTGAACAGCAAGATAAGGATAATAGCATCCAACATTTCATGTGATTTAACACATACTGAATCTCTGGCACACCCATAGGTGCAAAAAGGAAATTCTTTTTTCCTGCACTATGGCAGCTTAAAATAGCCTGACAAACTTTTCAAAGTGTCAGCAACTTCTTAGAGAGATAAAGACAATGGATAGCACTCCCAAGCCACTAACATCTGCTCAAAACCTGCAGTTCCTCTTTTCTTCTTTCAACACTTACCCAAGCTAGCAGGCTCTTGTATAACTCTTTAAAGCACTGAATGTTTAAGCATGTCACAATTGTATGATGTCTCGTTTATATAATTAGTACTAACATATGGCCCACAATCAGTGTGGGAAATCTAAAATATTCTTTGGGAAGCTATCAAACCCACA